>JAFVLL020011361.1:69755-170833 GCA_021397915.2 Tor tambroides
CTGTTCTTCTGTGGCAGTAGCTGGGGAGCCTCTTGCTTGCTCTGTTATCGTTTGCTTCTTAGCCGCAGCTGCCGTAGTCGACATAGCAGCGAATCACTCCTCCATGTGACTGTGTGTTTTGTCATGGCACTTAGAGAATGTGGGTTCCCCCGTCAGCTGCATGCCCTCTCAGCCTCGTGTCTTATTGCCGTGTTAGTGGCCCCATCAGCAGTGGTAGGGCCCTGGGCCCCAGACCCCCTCACTGGTTGGAATCCTCACTCCTTCCCCCTTCTCCCACACACTCACGCTCCAGGAGACTCGCTCCGAAACACACGCTCACTCGCTCGCTCAGAGACGGCCAGCCAGGATTTGTTTTGCCACAAAGTTTGTTTTTCTTTTTTCCCTTTCCACTGTCACATTCCTTTGCTCTCCATGTTATGGATCACTGGTTTCCACTGTTTGTGTTCGTGAGCCTTTCCATGCTGTTCTCCTCGCTTTCAGTTTGAACATCGTCTGTTTCTTCTTCCATTATTGGGGCTTGTGTTTGCTGGATGTGGTGCTGGGGTTCGGCTGTGGTGATGGAAGCGGGATCTGTCCGCCATGGGGGGCTTTTCTCTGCATGTAATGGGTGCATGTCACTCCCTCAGTATCACACAAACTCTATACCACCTAGAGCCTCTTTAGCAAAAAAATTATGAAATTTATGAAGCATCTATGAATGCTCTGGATTCAGTACATTTTACTTTCCTAACCTACAACAGAAAATTATTTTGGCCATTTTGTAAAAATACACTAACATTCAAATTTTGGGGTTAGTAAGAAGAGTTTGTAAAGAAATGAATACTTTTATTCACCAAGGATGCATTAAATTGATCAAAAGTACAACTAAGGGATTTATAATGCTACAGAAATTTCAAGATTTCGATTTCAAATTAACACTGTTTTTTGAACTTTCCTAAAGAATCCAGTTTCCATAAAAAAATATCACAGCACTTCTTAACATTGATAATAATAAGTTTCTTGAGCAGCAAATCAGCAATGATGCTGAAAATTCAACTTTGTCATCACATGAATAAATACGTTTATGTATGTATTAATACAGAAAACACTGAAAAATTATTTTTCAAATTTGCAAATAAAGATTGATAGAGTATCTTTCATGAGAAAATAGCATTTCAGTCCTTTTACTTAAATTTCACATTTAATTCAATGTATTAGTTACCATTTCTTTGTAAATATTTGTGAAATTTGCTATCAATTTCTGTGTAAAAATTGTTTCAAGTTCTTTTTTTTCAATGCAGTTAATTTAGGTTGTAATAATGTTACTGTTTTACTGTACTTTTGATCAAATAAATGTAGCCTTGGTGAGCTTAATGCTACATTTTGTGAATGCTACAGTAAGTATAAATGATGGGAAATGGAAATGTATGGGGCGAGGCATTATACATTACTGTTTATAAAGAATAACCACATTATACATGTGATTGCTTACTAACTTAATGTGAAAGTCTTTCAGTTTTTTGCATTACAATATAACACCATTTTAGCAGTATTTGTTCAACGATTAAGGAATTTGTGTGATTTTTACATGAAGCAAACTGTGTCCACAGGAATAACGGCAGTAACATGTAAGCAGAACTTCATTCGTGTAGAAATGTCACCTCACCAATAAAAGGACAATTTAGACAGCTTTTAGCTCAGAAAACCGCCAATTTGTACGAAATAAGTAATATAAGCACTTTAGCAAGAACGCAAGCTTTACATTTCTGCATTTAAACCATCTGGAATGCCTTGCCCCACAGACCTCCATTATATTTTTCTACTGAAAGCATTTTTGGTATGTTTTTACTAACTGAGGGACCATTCAAAATGATTTTCTGTGGTAAGTGACAGCATGATGTAAATGTTGTACATAAGCTTAACTTGCATTGAACCTAGATCACTCCTATAAATCTGAATAAAAATACATTTTATTTTTTAAATTGAGCATTCATGTATTGTATTATAATAGAGACATTCATTAAATTTAAACACATTTAAATATTAAAACTTTGAAAAATGATGTGCATTTTAAGACACATTCCTAGACACATTTTTAGACAAGTTTTCTACAGATAAATCATAAAATGGATAGTTAAAAAAAAAATCCGTCATCATTTACTCACCCTCGAGATTTGAGAACTCGAGAATTTCAGCTTCTAATAGTGACTGACATTTCAGTTTGTTCCTCATACTGTCGCATCACTTCAGAAGACTTGGAATAGAGTAGTCACTTGGAAATGGACCACATTGCCCTCTAGTTTCCGGTTTGACCATTTGACATTGGAAAAAGCCATTGGCCGACTACTATTTTCTATCTACTTCTGTTTTATAGAAAACATCTCCTTACGTGATCATGGAAAACTGAAAATCACACAGATTTGGAATGACATGAGGGTGAGTAAATGATGACAGAAATTTCATTTTGAGGTGAGCTAATCCCTTAAGCCTCTAGGAAACATTATTTGATTTGTCCCAGACGTGTGGCTTGCTCCCATGAAACACCTGCAATCACAACAGAGTTTGTGCGATAAATCAGATGAAATTCATCTCAGCCTTCCCCGCACCAGCACTGGCAGCTTTCTGTGTGTTCTGGAATGATGTTTGTTGTGGTTTTGACCTGACAGCACCCGGTCACATGGCAGCCCTCCAAAGATGGAGATCGACTCATCGGCAGGATCCTGCTCAACAAGCGCATGAAGGACGGTAGCGTTCCCCGCGACTCTGGAGCTCTTCTGGGACTGAAAGTGAGTTGCTCAGCCTCCTGTGTGGGCATGATCTTTATGTGATTTCGATTTCACATGATCGTGCAGGTCTGTAATTGCAGTAATTCCTTCCTGCTTTAGTATAGTTTAGCCAAAAATGAAAATTTGCTGATATTTGCAAAGATGTAGATGAGTTTGTTTCTTAATGGTAAAAGATTTAGAGAAATGTAGCATTACATCACTTGCTCACCGATGGATCCTCTGCAGTGAATGGGTGCCGTCAGAATGAGAGTCCAAAAAGCTGATAAAAACGTCACAAAAATCCACAAGTAATCCATACCACTCCAGTCCATCAATTAACATCTTGTGAAGTGAAAAGTTGCGTGATTGTAAAAAACTTGAGTTAAAATAAAAATAAAAGTCCTCTACCTATAATATTGCGTTCTCCAGAGAAAAGTTGCTTCACCTGAATCAGGACGGTAATATGCACAAATCAAGCACCATTAACATGCGAAAACAGCCAAAAGCAGCTCTAAACAAATATTATGATATTCTCCAAATCTGTTCCAGTTCCAAGAAACAAACTCATCTACATTTTGAATGGCCTGAGGGTTAGTACATTTTCAGCATTTTTTTTATTTTTTATTTTTGTTTTGCACAAACTGTTCCTTTAATACAAACTCTGCTGACAACATTTATGTTGATTGCTACAGAGAGAAATCATTTCCTACCATTTTTTAAAAAAGCAGAACTATCAATTGAGAGTATTCTAGAGAAATTAAACATGTCCATGGATTTTAAAGGGTTAAATCATAAAAGTTAAGCTGATATTTATGTTCATAAGTCAATGTGAAGCATGTTCATATCCCCATTTTACTTCAGCAATCAGAGTGAAACAGGATACTGAACAAGAAAAATGTCATTTTAAAAGTGGATCAATTTATTTAAAAAAAATGTTATGACCAAACATTTTATTACTTCCAATAATGAGCACTTAAAATTAGTTAAAAAATCTTCTATTTACATTAAAATGATGAATTATTTACATCAAATTATTAACATTTTAATAATCTGAAGAATCTTTTTTTCCATTATAAAGAACCTTTTGTGCAATCAAAGTTCTATGGATGTTAAACATTCTTCACGGAACCACCAACTCCAATAAAGAACCTTTTATTTTTAAGAGTGAATGCGTATTAATTTGAACAATTGTGGACTGAAAAAGTCTAAAGACTAATTTATTGTTGACATTAAAAGAGGAAAAAGAGTAGGGTAAAGTAAAGCTCTTACAGTGGAAGTAAAGAGGGCCTTGCACTTCCAGGGTTTAAAAGCAGAAATGCAAAGCTTGTATTTGTTGTTAAAGCACTTACATGGATTGTTCAGCGGAGTGCAGAGAAACAGAGAATCGTTACTGATAACGAACTTTCTGAATGGCTGACTGTGTGTCGGCTCAGTGCTACCGTGTGCATTATATCCGTTACCAGCAGCAGTTTGTCAAACTCACACACACTCACAATCGCCCGCGGCTCCATGCCACTCATTATGTAAAGCCATCTTTATCCAGGAGGCAGCTCGTAATCTTCTTTGTATGTTTGCATTGGGCTGCCATTAGTGGGGATTTGATTTGTATGATGCTCACAGAGCGATTGGTCACGTGATTTATGGAACAGACCTCCAAGCCTTTTCCAACGGTCGGTACTCTCAAAAGCATGGACAGAAATAACATACACACCCTCTAAAGTCTCACTTTTTTTTGTTCCGTTTATTTCTAGTATCACAACAAAATCCATCATGAATAAAAAAGCCAAGAACTACTAAATATATTCACATAAAATTGACTTTTGTAGCTTATGTAAACATTAGCAATATGAAGCCTTAATTATAGAGTCATGATAACCTCCAATGCCATGAAATTTCATTAGCATTTCTTGGTAAATATTTTGGTACAACAGCAAAAACTAACATACTATTGTTTCATTATCTAAACATTTTATTTTGTCTTTTACAGGTGGTTGGGGGAAAGATGACAGAGTCTGGGCGACTTTGTGCATTCATCACCAAAGTAAGGAAAGGGAGTTTAGCGGATACAGTTGGGCATCTCAGACCAGGTACATGCTTATTTTTGTATTTCATGCTCTACCAACATTTTGTATTTGTGTTTTTGTACATTACCATTTTTTGTACGCTACCGTTCAAAAGTTTATGGCCAGTCAGTTTTTTTCCCCCATGTTTTTGAAAGAAGTTTCGTTCAAATTATTTTCTATTATTACATTTAACTGTTTTCTTTTAAATCTGTTTTAAAATGTAATTTATTCCTGTGATGCAAAGGTGAATTTTCAGCATCATTGCTTGACACATCTTACATATTATCAGTGTTCAATACAGTTGTGCTGCTTATTATTCTTGTGGAAACCAACCTATTTTTTTGATTATTTGATGAATGATTCAAAAAATAGAAAGTTCCAAAGAATTTATTTCAAATATAATAATGTTATAATGTCACTTTACTGTAACTTTTGGGCTCGATTTAATCAATTTTGCTGTATAAAAAATGTTTTTGTTTTTTTTAATTAATGAATTATTGATTTTTTTAAATTAATGAATTATTGATTTTTTTTTTAAGTTCTTACTGATTTTGGAATGGTGGACTTATATTTGTCTTGACAGTTTATTACTGCATTAAATTCAGTAATAAATACCATCACGAGTGTTTGATTTACAGAGTTTGGTAATTCATTTTCTTGTTTTGTAGGTGACCAGGTCCTAGAGTGGAATGGCCGACAGTTACAAGGAGCCACATTTAAAGAAGTTTACAATATCATTTTAGAATCAAAGCCAGAGCCTCAGGTGGAACTAGTGGTCTCACGACCCATTGGGTACGGCGTCCTCTACAGTGTTCTTCAGTGTGACATGAAATTAACAGAAATTACATTTACAAACATTCATTTACTGTGAATACAAAAGATGCAACAGATGCCTCTAACATGAAATATTATGCTGGTACTGATAAAGAAGAAATTAAGGATCTAATATCTGATATTAGTATATTATTGTTCATGGTCGATCTGAGTTAAAAAAAACAAACAAAAAAAACATTCAGCAACCAAATGATTTTTGTTACATAAGAAATGGCTACACAATAAATAGACACATTTTTTCCTTGTTTGCTGCACACAGAAACAAACTTACATTTGCAATTTGCTGATTTGTAAAAAAAAAAAAATATATATATAATAATTAATTGTTCAAAAAGACTCACAAATTAGTCTCAGTTCCTCAAACGTATTAAAAGAATTGTCAGTGAAATTTATCAAGTCTAATTTGAACCAAAATTGTTAAATTTGCAAATAAAGTTGTAATTTCATGTGAGTTTCTGTATAGGCCTCAACAACATTTTGTGATTAATTGGTTTTAATCGTAACACCTAACATGCTTTAGAGCCTTATGGTCCATCTGCCATAAATTTTGTATTATAATAGTCTTTTTTTTTTGCAATACGCTAGATGTTTTTTCACCTCCTTTACATAGTATTGAAGTTATGATGTCATGAGAAATTAAATTTTCCTTGATATTTTCAGACAAAACATGCTGATGAAACATATTTAAATTTCAAACTCAAAACTTCCTTTTTAATTCAAAAGAAAATATTTTTTAAAAATTTGCGAAATGACTCTTTTCAAGCTTGACACTTGACTTTATCAAATAAATATTTAAAAAAAATTTTTTTTGGTTCATAACAGTACTAGTGGACCTAAGGGAAGAATGTCTGATATGACCCCTTTAGAGTACCTGCGGGCTCAGATGAACAAACAAACCTGCTGCCCTGAGTTTAGCCTCATAATCGTCCTAATTGTAATTGTAAAGAGCGTATGACCAAGTGAACTCTCTTTAGACTCTGAGTTTGGGCTGCTGCCACAAACTTCACATCAAGACTAATTTGGTGCTCAGGGTCATTAAAGCACATGTCACTGATTTCTTTGTGCCACTGTCATTGCAGCGATATCCCCAGGATACCAGAAAGCACACACGCACAACTGGAGTCCAGTGAGTACATTTTCTCAGTCTAGCATCTATAAACGATGAGATTCTGTGAGACATTAATGAGACATTTCAGCAGCTCTTTGACAGAATCTCTGATGAGTTTTGTGTTTTCGTAATTTACACTGAATCTCTTCAAAGGTTCGAGTTCATTTGAGTCTCAGAAGATGGAGCGCCCCTCCATATCCGTCACGTCTCCCATGAGCCCCGGAGTGCTGCGGGATGCCCCTCAGTACTTATCGGGACAGCTTACAGTAAGTTCACAATAATCACATCCTGTACAGGGGACAGAAAATGTTTTGAATTATAGAAAAAGTTCTAATTCATTTTTTCCCCTTGTCAGTATCAGAAACAAGTTTGATTGCAACTGTAAAATTTAGGTTAGTGTATATTTTGATGAAGAGTAGCAATAGAGTTTGCCAAAAAAAAAAAAAAAAACACATTCCCAACATTCACAAAGTACATACCTGTAGATGAAGCATTGCTTACACACATAATTTGCATCATTTGTGCTTTAATTTGCTGTACTAGCACTAACAAAACTTCCTGTCTTCACCAGGAAGCAAAAAGGGTTAAAAATATATGAAATTCCCCAACTTTTCAATTTCATTTCACTTAAAGAGCTTTAAACAGAGATAAAGCATTGGATCAGTAATCAGGCGAAGCTGCTGTAGTCTCCTCAAACCTGATCAGGTTACAGTCAGGCCTCATGCAGCCCATTGTGTGTGTGTGTAAAAATACCCAGCATGCTTGTAGAACATGACAAAATCTGGTGTAAAGTGCACAAGCTGGTTGATTTAAACAAAACAAATGAAGTGTAGGTTATTCCCTAGGAAATACTGTTTGGATGAAAAAAATCAATGACTTTCACGAATGGTTGACCAAAATGGGATTTTCCAGTGGCTGATACGGATATCTAGAAAGCAGGGTGGCTAATGATAGATGGATAGATTGATAGATAGATGGATGGATGTGTAGTTTTAGGTCAATGTTGCTAATCTCAAAATGAATGGTGTATTATTTAGATTAATAAAGATCTGTTGTCTCAAATGTTTGTACTGTATCTCACTGAATTCGATCATTTCTAACACTGTATGGTGTGTACGTGTGTTTGTGTGTTAAATAACAATCTTGTTACTTTGTATTTTGCTGAACGGGAGATTCAATGTAAACAGTGATGTTTCCCGTGAAGAGTTGCCCATTGAGCCTTTTGGGGAGAAAAGTCATGACATTTCAGCCTTTTAAAAGAATACTACTTTTTTCATGTTACTTTGGGAAGCGCTGCTCTAGAAAATTCACAGCAAATATTCAATCCTAAAATCTAAAAGTATATCAGAGTCTTGAGCATTGAAGCTCATCACTGATTTCTCAATCTCTGAGGAAGAGATTGCAGTTAATTGCATTATAGTGAAAATACTAAAAGAAATCCAAATGTTCCAGTGCAGTATGTTCTTTAGCTATTGTCTTTAGATTGAATCTCCTTTCGGCTTTCTTAGTGTTGCATTAACAACTGGTATTGTTATTTCAGGTTTTAGTTTTATTGCATTTCTCTTCATTGTTGTTTTTCACTCACTTTACTTACCCAGAGCCAAAGCCTTAGTAGAAGAATTGAGCCTTTTAACCCTAGAGTTCAGGTAATCGTTTGCTGTCTACTAAACACACCTTTATTCTATTGCTTTAATTCATTGGTTAATGCACAGTAGAAAAACGACTGCATTTCCAGCTGTTTATTATCTTAGTTTGCGCATTCGAAGAGCTCTTTATGTCTTCATTCCTATTGCAGTTTAAACATATTTGATCTGATTGTAAGGCATAAATCATGTGCATGCAATGAAATATGCAATGAAAAATATTTTAAGAGACACCCAAGCTTTGGCAGATATGGAGTAATGACGTAACACCTCTAACACTGTGAGACGTTCACCTGTGGCGTTTGCCCGGGCAGAGGAGTACTGTGTCTCTTTAAATGTTTTAGTGATGCAGAGTTTGTCGGGACATAAAATGTGATTCTTTTTCCATGTAACATGAAACTGCATTGAATCCTGATACTCATCCATACCGTTTTAGAAAGAACTGATTCAGTGTACTTAATTGTTTTGGAGATTGTTTCATTTGCTGACTGATTCAAAAACTGTATTTAACATTTGTAATTATACTAATCATGCTAAAAACATTTTTGTTTGGTACTAACATTGCTGGAAGTTTCATGTTGCAGTTAAAAGGATATGTTAAAGGTGCTCGAAGTTATTGTATGCACAAAATATCACTGTGTACATGTCTCTGTGACTGCGAAAAACATTTTTTTAACCTGTCAGAAATCTAGCCAATCGGAAAGTCTCCCTGCCTGTCAATCATTTTGACATCAAGCTGGCTGACATGCTTTTGGAGAATGGAATTGGATAAAGGGCTATTTCAGTTTCTAAATCTAGCTCAAGTGTGCAAAATATCTAATATAATTTTACAGCACCTTTAACAGTCCCTGTTTTACCTGTTTTATTTATTTTCCCAAGTACAGAGATGTGTGAAATAAGCAAATTGTACCCACTTGTACCTGAAGAAACATGATATGAATATTTTTTAATGTTGTTTGTAGCAAAAATCAAAAACCAAATGCATTTAATGTCAACATTATGCCTATAGCTTATACATATACAACTTTTTCAGATATTTTCCCTCAGCAATGTTTCAGATTTTGTATTTTGGGCAACATTATTGTCTGTAATGCACAGCAACTGCTGATTCTGTTGGGGATTTTGTAATGGTACAGTTTGTTTGACCTAGCTGTCCTTGTAACACATTGCTTTGTTTTTTTTTACATAAAGTATGGAATGTCCTTCATTGCATGTTTTACTCTGTGGCCTGAGATATTTGTAGGCGTTTACTTTATAGAAAGAGTTATTTTCCTGTTACTACAAGCAAGTATGAGCTCTGGCTTAGAAGATCTAGCATTTTTATTTGTTAAGTTTTGTGTTTTTTCTCTGTGTGTTTGACTTCTAAGTATTTTTCTGTCATGTCCATACTTGTCTGAGAACCAAGCTTGGCCTGTCATGCATCTTAGCATGTGCAATACTACTATCAAACTCTCTTTTCTTAATGTGTTTAAATGAAGCAGCTGATGATGTGAAGCCTGAGAACACAAGTCCCTCTTCATCTCAAACAGGCAATGACGTTTGTCCCCCTGCAGGTCAAACTTTGGTATGACAAAGTCGGCCATCAGCTAATCGTCACCATACTGGGTGCAAAGGACCTGCCTTCAAGAGAAGACGGCCGACCACGCAATCCTTACGTGAAGATCTACTTCCTTCCTGACAGAAGGTGAGATTAGGGCAGTTACCTTTATGCCAGTAAGACTCACTGTGCAAAACAAAAAAAAACAAAAAACATGGACTTTCCATCAAACAATTCAATATGGCTATGTTCAGAATGGCATACTACCTTACTAGTCACACTGTGCATTATACAAAATACGCTGAAATACCAGTGTAATTATAGTATTATTTATATATTATTACACTTGTTATTTATATATATATATATATATATATATATATATATATATATATATATTCAGTTTTTGTTTTAATTTAAATTGTTTTTGTCATTTTTATTAGTTGTAGATTTTTTTATGGTAAATATTACTATTTAGGTTTTATTTTTTTAGGTTTAATTTATTTTTATTTCAGTTTTGGTATTTGTATTTATTTCCAGTTAGTAACTTTAGTTGTTCAATTTAGATTTAAATTATTTGCTAAGGCAACATTTCTAATTTCTGTTTAGTTTTTCATGTAATATTTAGATTTTATTTTATTTCGGTAATATTTCAATTAATATATATATTTTTTTAATTTGAATAATTAACAATAATAACCCTGTTGGATGCTATGTCTCACAATGCAATTCGGTCAGTCTGAAACTTTTTTTTAATTATAATATGATTTGACCGCCAAGATAAACATTTTAATACAAAATTGGAGCAGTATGCAGTAAGCACTATGCTAGTATTCCTTTCTGAAAACAGCCTATGAGTAGATCTTTCAAGTCCTGCTTAAAATTCCCATATTCCCATGGCATTCTTTAGCTTGTTGATTTCAGGGTTTGTTCCAGGGTTCTTTTACCATGATGGTAAATAAAAACAGTTTGAATCATTGTTTCTCCAGTGACAAAAGCAAAAGAAGAACAAAAACAGTAAAGAAATCACTAGAGCCCAAATGGAACCAGACCTTTATGTATTCCCCCGTCCATCGGCGGGAGTTCAGGGAACGCATGCTGGAGATCACGCTGTGGGACCAGGCCCGGGTGCGAGAGGAGGAGAGTGAGTTCTTGGGAGAGGTGAGGACAAGATGAATCACGGTCTCAAACATTCAGAAGTTTACACTTCTTACACTTTTTTTTGTATTTGCGTGCCATTTAGTGGCAGATAAATCTAAAATTGATAAACTGGATTTGTATGTTGTTATGCATTCAAATGTGACGCAAATGTTTGTGTGTAGATCCTCATAGAGCTGGAAACAGCGCTGCTGGACGATGAGCCGCACTGGTATAAGCTACAAACACATGATGTCTCATCAGTACCCCTGCCTAAGAGCTCCCCCTGCCTTCAGAGACGAGCGCTGCATGGAGACAGTCCCACACGCAGACTGCAGAGTATGTCTCTCTCTATCTCTGTCTCCCTCTCGCTCACATCTTTATGCACACAAAGCAGAAACATATGACAGAAAATCTCAGGTAGATGCACTGCTCATATATAACTATTTAGCATTTTTGTATATAATAACAACTGATTGTACTGCAGTATGTAAATTTTCCTGTCACAAAACAGTGTCTAAGCATCTTTTCCACAGTCTTAATTAATGTACTCCACAGTTATATGGAAGCACAAATGCTTGATAGTTAGTACATGCAAAATATCTGGGCATATTTGGGCAATATACTGAATATTCACAATATATTTCTGATAATTTTGATAGTGAATAAGCAAAGTTGCAAGTATTTCGAGTATAGGAATAGTTCACCCAAAAATTATAATTTGCTGAAAATTAACTCAACTTCGGGACATCCAAGATGTAGATGAGTTTGTTTGTTCATCAAAACATATTTGGAGAAATGTAGTATTATATCACTTGCACACCAATGGATCCTATGCAGTTAATGGGTGCCGTCAGAATGAGAGTCCAGACAGCAATATTATGGATAGAGTACTAATATTTCAGCTAGAAGCAATTACATATTAATGATGCATTTGTTTATTACAAACACACAGGTTTTAAACTAGTTTTCCTAAAGACCATGTGATTAGTTATGTGGTCCTTCCTTTTTTTTAACTTGTATGACAACATTTAGACAAAAATGTTGTAAAAATATTTATGATTTGAACTTCAGTAGCAAATTTCAGAATGAAAATACTGCTTGTGTTTCTCAAAGCATTTTGTGTATACATACTTGCATAGAGTACTAAATGTTTCGGGCCTAAGACCACACACATTCATAAGCACTCAGTGATCTGAAAGACTACAGCTGTTGGTATGAGCGTTTGTGTCCTGCATTCATTGTTTTCTATCTTGACCTGGTTATTTCTGCAGCCAAAGGCCCGTTTGTGTACAGCTCAGGTAATGACCGCTGCATGCTCAGGCTGATCCTCTGGGTTTCACCGTGTGTTTTTATACTGGATCCACCCTGCTGTCCCTCTCACACCCGTCAAAAATGAAACAAACACTGACCGGAGTGGACCATGTTCTCACACCGCCACATTTTCCCATAGTGCCCTCTGATTCTCCCCAGTGCTGCTGTTTTTTCCTCTTTGTTGCAGATCAGTCCAATCTCTTCATATACACTATAGTGAACACAGGCTTATGTCTACTGTTATTACTACTTGTAGAAGGGCTGGATGGTATGAGCAAAAATCATACACAACATGATTAGTTTTATATTATGATAATGGTCACAATATATAGAAATTCAACACAAAATGTCTATAAACTACAGTTCAAAAGTATATGCTCAGTGAGACTTTTTTTTATGTTTTTGAAAGAAGTCTCTTATGCTCACCAAGGCTACATTTATTTAATTAAAAATACAGTAAAAACTGTAATATTATGAAAGATTCTTACAATTTAAAATAACTATTTTCTATTTGAATACATTTGAAAATCTAATTTATTCCTGTGATGCAAAGCTGAATTTTCAGCATCATTATTCCAGTCTTCAGTCACATTACCTTTCAGAAATCATTCTAATATGCTTATTTTCTGCTCAAGAAACATTTCTTATTGTTATAATATTCTTCTTATTATGTTGAAAACAGTTGTGTTTCTTAATATTTTTATGGAAACCATGATACTTTTTTTTGGCATTCCTTGATAAATCAAAAGAGGAAAAAATAAATCTTTTTTTTTAACAATGTAAAGTTTTTACGGTCACTTTTGATCAATTTAATTCACTCTTGCTGAATAAAAGTGCACATTTCTTCCAAAAAAACCTCACTGACCTCAGTCTTTTTAAACAAAAGAGTTTATTAATTAATTGTGTTAATTTTGTCTTTTTTAGTATTTGGAAGTTGATGGACGCAAACCAAAATTTGCGATTATTCATTACGAATGAATAACATAAACTATTTAGTTCACATAATTGCAACTTTATTGCTCTTAACAGCAAATTTAGATCTCACAATTGTGACTTCATACATCAAAAATACCAAATTATATTTCACAGTGTGACTGTTTCCTTTTTTAAACTTCTTTTTTCCTGTTTTTAATCTCACAAATGCATAAATAGGCACATCAGCCCGTAAAAACGCATTTCTTTCGTCACTCCTTTTGTCAAGATTTTTCATGCAAAGATATCTTATGCGGTATAAACGGTAAAGAGAAAACTCTACACTTTTCTATCATTCTACAATAAATGCCATCATACAACCCAGTCCTAACTGGTCGTTTAATTTTTTCCCCTCCCTTTGTAGTTACTAGTTCTGTACAGCTGTGATTAATAATGTAATATCTCTAAAACAAAGTTTTAATTTGTGTATAACTCGCCTTTGTGTGAAATGCTTTGAATTAGTGTAGTTTCTTCTCTTTTAAGAGTGAGTTTTCTTGGTTTTTGGTTGCTGTGTGGTTTTGTACTTACAGCACCTGTTTTTAATCATTCAAAGAGACAGAAGCAAAGAAAAATCCCAACAAATCATCTTCACTCCACTAATTTTCTCTTCACTGACAGCAGTTAGCTAATCGTTTTGAAAAGTGTCACTAAAGAGCCAGCAATCTTTTTTAATATGTTCCAACATAATTAGGACGTTATAAAGACACTGAACTAAATATGAGCTGGTTAAACTGGATGATGGGTGGTTATTATTTAAGCTTCTGACGTTCATGCATTACACTGCATAAGAAAAATCTCAAACTATATGTAACCCTAACAAATCAGTAAGACAGGTCGCAAGAAAACATCATGTGATTCTTTATAAATTTGTGAATCTCTTTTGACACTTCGGTGTACGAGTGTTCGATTTAGCGACTTAAAGAGACTGATTTATAGACCGGAGAGCTGAAGGAGAAAAGAGGACAGGCTTATGAAAGAGCGAACGGAATGAGAGCAGGTTTATTGCTGGCTTGTCATCGCCATTAAAGCGCAAGGGTCTGTTTGGTGGGCGAGCGCAGGCTGGGTGTCCGTTCAGGCTGTAGTTGTGCGATTAGCTTTCATTCTTGATCTGAACTGAGTGATGGAGCGGCCGCATCAGAGTGTCAAACTCGGCAAACGTCAGCGCTGTGGGCTGAGGGATGCCGTTCAGCTCGGTTTGTTCCTCGTGACTGAAACGAAGAGAGAAGAAGATCCATTTTCGCATGTAATACAAAACTCAGTCTTGCTCATTCTTGTTTTGTGGATTTGGAAGAGGGAGAGAGAGACGTCTGACTCACATGTTCGCTTATCTGTAAGTAGTCTGAAATAGACAGGCGTTTCGAGTGCAGATAGCTTCTTTAACACTTTTTATGAACGTCGCAGAGGAAGGTGAATAAACAGCAGTGTTTGTCAGTTGTGGTTAAGCAGCAGTTCTGTTCCAAAACGTGGTGAGCTGCCTACCTAGACAGCATTTTAGGGCATCAGGAATATTATACCAGTGTTGTTTTTTTAAGACATAAAAACTAAAACTATTAAATATAATTTTTGGTAATTGAAATCAAGCTGATGTGACATAAAAAATAAATATTAGATGGAAAAACTTGAATGAAAATTAGAAATGTTGCCTTGGCAAATAGCTAAAATAATTAAGTATATACAGTAAATAAAGTACACTGAAATTACAACAACAACAACAACAAAAATGGCAAAATTAATAAATCTAATAAAATAAAAATATTTTAAATTGAGATTGACAACTAATGCTAACTAAAAATGATTTTATATTTCATTCATATCCTGAAAAGAGCTGATAAAAATTGTTCTATTTAATTAAAAATGTAATTCAAATACAAGTTTAAATAAAAATATTACTAACCAATACTTGGAAGCGAAACTTTTATTTTATTTAGGCTGTAGATAGAAAGCTCATGAGATTTTGGAACAGAGCCATTATATAAATATGTTTATAGTGGTTTATAGTGCAGAAATAATAGAACGGCTACATCCTATGATCCCGTCTCGCTACAGACCGTACTAACACTTGTCTCTCTGTGTCTCTGTTTTTGTGCTGTAGGGTCTCAGAGGATCAGCGACAGTGAGTTCTCAGACTATGACTGTGAGGATGGTGTTGGCGTCGTATCAGGTAAGATGTTAGCAGGAACACGGTGAAAATGACAGAGACAAATCTGACAGAGGTGATGAAGACATTTACTGCTAAATATGTTCAATATAAAGTCACTCTTTGCCTTGGAAGACAAAAATCTCACAGAACAATGTTTATTTCCAAAAGATGATAACTGGAGGTATGCAGTGTGATGAGGTAATGTGAAAAAAAGAAATGCGCTGTCAAAAAAAAAAAAAAAAAAAATTGAGCACTCTATGTAAAAATAGGGCACAATATACTGTATTATGAAGGAATTTTCTGTATTCATTTTTTTTTTTTTTTTTTTTTTTACAGGTGTTTTACCTGTATTTTTGCACTTCATTATGTTTTTTTTAGGGTTAACAGAAATGTTCCTAAAATTAATGGATAATGTCCTGGCAGAAAATAGTACTAGTACTTTTTTTCGCACCTATGCTACTGTATATGTAGCGTTGTATTGTTTGAAATGTTTTGCATTGGATAATGCATACTACATGACTTACTACTTGCTGAGTGTTATTCTCACCAAAAGTAAAGCTGAAATGACATAAAAAAATAAGTATGAGATAAAAAAAAAACTTAAATGAAATTTAGAAATGTTGCCTTGGCAGCTAACTAAAATAAAATAAGTTCAAGTAAATTACTAAAACTTAAATATAAATTAAAGCTAAATGGAAATATTAAAATAAGAAACAAATAATAAAAAAGCACATAACAATATTACTAAAAATGGAAATGTTAATAAGCGAAAATAAAAGTAATTTGAAAATTTTGACATGAATAAATATACAATATTATATAAATAATACTAAAATAACACTACACATTGTATACTCTTGAAAATATAATAAGATACTGCATACTCTGTACCACACAATATATACTGTATACTTTTTAAAAAATATTTAGCAATATATAGCAATAAAAATGTAGTCACATTGCCTCCAATAACCATCTCAGAAATAAATGTGTCTTTTTTGCATTTTTAATCCACTATTGTGTTTACATGTCTTAACTGTTCGCAGTTCAGTTGACTAAATCAAAATGTGGGACACATATTTCTCATAAATTCAATAATGTCCTGCTGTGCACAGTATGAAGTATGGTAGTATGTTATAGATGTCTGCAGCACTCATCAGCCTAATACTGGTGCCAAAATGTTCATCTGTACGAGCATCTCAGACAAGAAGGGAAAGTCTAAACGCACACACACACACACACACACACACACACATCCACACACCCTTTTTAAAATTCCAGTCGTGCTCTTTGTGATAGAGGGAAACCCTCCCTCAATCTCTCTCTCTTTTTCTCATTGATTTTGGCTCCGTCTCTGGGCCGGTTGTAAAGTGCTGATGCAGTGCTTTCCGCCAGGAGGAGATGATTAACATTCAGAGGAATTATAGATCACTGCTTTTCCCCTCATGCGCTCTGTGCTGCTGTAGTTGTTTTCTGGCCCGTGTGTCTAGCAGCCGTTCATTTATTGCAGCATGATGCACCGGTGCCGATCCAGTCTCTGCGCTGGAGCACGCCGAGGTCACGTTCAGTATGTGTGTGACAGACTAAGCTAATGGTACTTCTACTGCAATAGATACTGTAGCTCTGTTCCAAATGCTAGTGAGCCGCCTGGTTAGACAACATTTTTTAGGCGATGCAAAATTTGTTGCGGAAGTTACACCGTACAATTTATTTTTTAAATTAATTAATACTTTTATTCAAGGATGCATTAAATTGATAAAAACAGTAAAGGCATTTATAATGTTACAAAAGATTTCTATTTTGAATAAATGCTGTTCTTTTGAGCTTTTTATTCATCAAAGAATCCTGTAAAAATCAGGTTTCCACAAAAAACATGTTTTCAACATGGATAATAATAAAAAAAAAAAGTTTCTCGAGCAGCAAATCAACATAATAGACTGATTTCTGAAGGATCATGTGACACTGAAGACTGGAGTAATGATGGGGAAAATTCAGCGGTGCATCACAGGGATAAATTACATTTTAAAATATATTCAAATAAAAAAACATTATTTTAAATTGTATTAATATTTCACAATATTACTGTTTTTTTGTTGTTGTATATTTGAATAAATAAATGCAGCCTTGATAAGCATAGTAATACACTAAGCATAGTGCATCATTATGCTGCCTTTTAAGATATCTAGTTATGGGTATAATTTTATGATTTTAATAAAATTGTTATACTTTTATGATAATGGGCATCAAAAGTGTCCAATACACATTAAGATAAAAATATATATATATATATATATTCTTATATACCATTTAATACTGAGAAAATAGTTAAAATTTGACTGTTTTATCCAGTGTTTGTGGTTGGTACATATTAGTATGCTTAGAGCACACTTAGGCCCGGTTTCACAGACAGGGCTTAGAATAAGCCAGGATTAGGCCATAGTTCAAATAGGACATTTAAGTAATTTTTATAAACATGCTTAGAAAAAAAAAAATTACTGGTGTGCTTTTTGAGACAAAACAAAGGCACTGATATATTTTAAGATCAGTCAGTGCAAGTTTCTTTCAGTTGAAACAGCTCAGACTTACATTTTAGTCTAGGACTAGGCTTAAGCCTTGTCTGTAAAACTGGGAGTTAGAGTATTACACCACTAGCAACAAGAAAACATCAAACTCTGTTAGAATCAGTTGTAAGTTCATAATAAAAGGTAAATAATAAGCCATCATAAAGACAGAAATTCCCTCCTTGAACTTCTCTTTGATACATTGTTCTACCTTTGTTCGGTCTGTTTTAATGTGCGATACAGTCAGTTGAACATCAATCTTTTGTAATCATGCGAGGCACTGACCTTGGCGTGGCCGCACTGAATGCTGGGTAATGAAATGCCATCAGGTTGAATGGGTTGACAGCTCTTGCATGAGGAAAAAGTCATTATTCTGGTTTTGGTTTTCTGATTTAATGGGAGTTAAGTTAATTCATGGCTAGAACATATTGGCTTTAAAAAGCAACTTTTACAGCAGTTTAAGAACCAGTTTTTGCGAAAAACATAGAAGCATACAAATAGATCATCAAAATCATAAAATGCTGTCAGTAAACAGTTTAGCAGTTTTGCATTAGTCTCTCAAAATTAAGTACATGTAGTAAAAATCTCTATTGCCACAGATGATTAGTGCTCAAATGTTCATGAATTCTTGCTCTTTTCTTTGTTACAGACTATAGAAATGGCAGGGACCTCCAGAGCTCCACCCTCTCTGTGCCTGAGCAGGTCTTATCGTCCAATCACTGCTCTCGGTCAGCCGACATCAACCGAGCGCGGTCACGGTCTCCCAGCATGCCCCCTTCTCAGAGGTAAGACAGATCTCTCTTCTGTTGTCTTAACCTTTTCTATTCATGAACATCTGAACCACAGTTTAAGGGTTTTGATTTATCATTAACTTTTGAATCAAGAACCCAGCAACACCCAGATCTGGTGTACCAAAAGTGTGTGTCGCTGAATCAACAACAATGATCATGCACCCCTCAAACCGTGTTTTTGAGTCACAAAGCTGTATCTATATTCTATATATTTATTTTTTCTTAGTAAAAGATTGTTTTTTTGTTGTTGTTGGTTGTTTTTAAAAAAGCATAGCAAAATATTTTCACCTTGAAGTCTTATAATGTTTGTTTGTTTGTTTATGTATGTATTTATTTATTGTTGTTACTGATATAATTTATTTATTTATATTTTTAATTTATTGTTATGGTTGATGTTTTGTTTTGTTTTTTTGTTTTGTTTTGTTTTGTTTGTTTTGAAAAGTTATTTAGTGTTTTTTTTTTTGTTTCCTAAGCTTTGGAATAAAAATTATTTATTTACATTTTATTTATTGTAATTAGTCAATTAATTCATTTATTCATCAATTTTGTTTGTTTGTACAGCTTAATTTCAATAAAGTGCAAGGACATCCTGTTTTCTAGGGCCCCTTTTTCGGAATTATCATAACACTCTTTTAAAATGATCTTTGTTCTTGATACAGTTAGACATTTGAGTGTTGGTGTCATTGAACATTAACCACATTTCTTCTACATGAAAAGTTTGGGTTCATCCCATCATCATCAGTTTCAACAAATACATGATCCTCTCTCTTCCCTCAAATCTCTTCATCTCTCTTCTGAAAATCCACGTATATTCTCTCCATCTGCCTGCAGTCATTTTCTCACCTTACCTCGAACCCGACACAGTCAGCCTCATGACAGTCAGCTGGAGGAACTCAGGTAGAGCCATTGCTGCCAAAGTCTGTCCCCATTAACCTCCCTGCTAAGAGCCGCCACTAACACATCAGCGTTTCTCAAACCCTGACTTCCTCTGAACATTAATGAATACAGGTTTTCAGTACAATACATTTATAATCATGACATATTAAGATTCAACCAGTTTGATCATGTTTTTCTGTGTAGTTGAAAACCTGCATTCTTGAGGGTCTCTGACATTGAGAAACTTGAATCCTCACAACCTCATGTTGACATAATGACAATTCTGGTGTAAATACATAATACAAGATTCTTAAAGATGCACTTTTTCAACTGTGATTATGTGTTTATTCTACAACGGCATGCATTGTAAAAATAGCACTCCTCACAGGTGACTCGATTTAATTTATTTCAATATTTTAAATGCTAATGCCTTGTTTTAATCACTGCTTTTCTGTATTGAATGAATTATGTTTGTAACCGAAAATAAATTATTGTAGCTTAAAGCACAAAAATAAAAAATATATTATTTTGAAATAATTGAAGTTAAAATGTTAAACAGTATTATTATTAAATTAATGTATTATTATTATTATTATTATTATTATTATTATTATTATTTAAGAAATTAATTTTAATTGTAAACATATATATATATATATATATATATATATAAAAAAACTATTTTCCAGATTTAATGGCTTTATGTGCATCAAGTCAACAGGTCACCAGTGACTCATTAATGTCAACACAAGGTTGAATGACTGAAAAGCTAGAAAACACTTGCTGTAAAGATAAACAAATGAAACAAGCTGAAATAAGAGCACACCTCTCTCCTAATGTACACAGTCCCTGCAAATGTATATATTTTCCAAAATAGTTGGAAAATATTTACACCATTAAACCTAACAAGCTTCTGTCTTTGTAAGAATGGTGAGATACTGTATGCATTTAATTCATTCCTAAAGCCTCATTGTCATTCTCTCATAAGGTCATCATAAAGAAACTGAGCACTTATTTTTACAGCTAGCTCATGTTTTGTTTTAATCAACTGTGAGAAATTATGTAAAAGGGAATTTATAAATACAGTACTTCACTACCTTGAGCTTATTAATGGGATCGTAGTTTCGCTTTGTGTGTGTAATCTCTAACTTGGTGTTTTGTGTGAAAAGTTGTCCAGCATGTCTTATTCACATGTATGTTCAAATACAGATTTTTTTTTTATTGTTATTTACTTTTGATAAAACACTTTAACAAAGATATGCTATGTGATTAAAGGAATAGTTCACCCAAAAATTAAGATTTGCTGAAAATTTACTCACCCTTAGACCATCAAATATGTAGATAAGTTTGTTATTGCATCAGAACAGATTTGGAGAAACTTGCTCACCAATTGATCCTCTGCAGTGAATGGGTGCCGTCAGAACGAGAGTCCAAACACCTGATAAAAACATCACAGTAATCCACAAGCAATCCACACCACTCCAGTCCACCAATTAACATCTTGTGAAGTGAAAAGCTGTGTGTTTGTAAGAAACAAATCCATCAAGACATTTTTAACGTCAAATCATCACTTCCAGCTAAAATACAAGTCCTATATCAGTAATATTGCTTTTCTCCAGTGAAAAAGTTGTCTCGTCTGAACCAGGAGAGAAATACGCACAGATCAATAACCATTTTCAAGTGAAAACAGTCCAAAACAGTTTGTGGCTTTTGATGTGATAAGACAACAGGGGATGGATTTTTTCACTAGAGGAAGTGTTATTATTGATTATGGACTCCTATTTTGGCCAGAAGTGACGGCTTAAAGTTAGAATGCCTTAATTATGGATTTGTTACTTAAAAACATGCAGCTTTGCCTCACAAGATGTTAATTGATGGACTAGAGTTGTGTGGATTACTTGTGAATTATTGTGATGTTTTTATCAGCTGTTTGGACTCTCATTCTGACGGCACCCATTCACTGCAGAGGATCCACTGTTGAGGAAGTGATGTAATGCTACATTTCTCCAGATCTGTTCTGATGAAGAAACAAACTCATCTTCATCTTATATGGCTTGAGAGTGCATTTTCATTTTTGTGTGAATTATTCATTTAAACCCTGATGAGGGTGTGTGTAATGCACACTCTGAGGGTTCTGTGTGAGTCAGTTCCAAATATCTGCGTCTTTTTGGCAGCCGTGGCAATAGTGTGTGTTCCATCAATCAGCGGGTGGTGGTCAGCTTACTGGGTCCTGCTAGGATGGCCCATCATAGAGGCGTACAGTGACATGGAGGGGTACCGGTGCTGCGGTCTATTTGGGTCAGCCATTTATGGCCTGTCTAAAATGTCGACAGCCTTTTTGTTTCAGGATGAAGACGTTAAATAGGATGATATCCAACACTGAGAGCATCCCTGCTGCCCTGTCATGAGCTGGGCCAGTTTCACTACCGAACAACCCCAAGTCTAGAGCAAAGTCCTCATCTTGGCTCACGTTTTTTGCTTATTTAATACAGAGAATGTATTTTAAATTAAGTTTATTTTTTCTTAACCTGTTTGTAAATAGTTTAAAGCATAAGTTTCACTAAATTTTAGGGACGTTCATGTCTAAACCAAGAAAGATTTGGTCCCAAAACAAGCAAAGCATTTATGATGTCACTTTATTATTGGTTACAGTGGTAAATTGCTACCACATGCTCTTAAACAGCAATTTTAAAGTATACTCTGACCACTTTCACATTCTGTTTCCTCAAATAATAGTAGCTGCAATTTGTGCCTGCAGCGTGATTGTTTTTTTTATTTTATAATTAAAGTTACCCAGCTGATTTAGGCTGTTATTCTTTGATCTTGCAAAATATTACAAATTTCTGGCCTTAAAATGCCGTAATGCTAATAATATGTTCTTTTTTGCGTGCAAAAATTAAAATGAGAGCTCGTGCAGTTTTTCATGTCCTAAACCCATTCCCTGATCTTTCCTTTAGGGATCATAATGAGTTATATATATCCAATGCAAAAGCCTCTAAAAGCCATCTTGGTCAAAAATGAGATAACGATACTGAGTGAATGCCCTCCACACATAGTATATGTTCATCAAGTACTTTCACTTCAAATGCGGCTTAATCCCAGCCTCAACCTGTTCAGAAGTACCAGTACTTACATAGAAACCTATACATAGTAGCCAGAAAGAAATGCTAATCTTAAAGAAAAACGTCAGACGTACTTAGATGCTTTTGCATCTGAACTCTTCATATATATATATATATATATATATATATATATATATATATTTTATTTTATTTTTTTTGTTCAAGCTGGCTTTCATTTAAAATATTTAATTTGAGTAAATATAAATGTAAATTTGACAGATTTTTTTAATAAATATTTTTATTATCCATTTTTACACATTTTTTGTGTTTAACAGTCTTTTTTATACCGTCTCACTTTATTTATTTCAGTGTATTGTTATTACATCAGTGTTCTGATGCTGGACAACTTTTCGTACACTACACATGTCTCTGTGTTGTCTTGTGTATTAGTGTATGTTATACTGTGCCAAATGTTTTAAGCAGTGTTGGGTCCAGAAGTATTTTCCCATTCATTTTCTCTATAGGGATTTTAAAAAAAAAAACATCAGTAAATGATAAGGAGGACTGTCCTGAAAGCAGGGTTTCTGCGGGTCTTAAGTTATTAAAAACCCTTAATTTTCCCATCCACAAATTAAGGCAGACTTCTCATTTTATGTCATTTTGCTTCTCAAGTACATGTATCTTGATTTAAGAATCTTCAAACATTTGCACTGGAAGACAAAAATACTGATGAAGAACATATTTGGAGTTTGTGCTCTGCATTTCATTATTGACATATAGTGTTCCATTCAATTTCTTCCTTAAATTTGCTTTAACTGGTCTTAAAAAGTGAAATATTGTACATTATGTCTGAAAATCTTTTTCTCTCTGAATAAAATGGATGGGATTTTTCCTTCTGTAAAATTGTGGGAATAATCTGAGAGTAATCTTTCCTTCCACAGTTTTTAATAATTAATTCATTCGTTTAATCTATTTCTTGTTTATTTGTATGCTTCTGTGATTTGAGTGCTGTAAAATGTGTTATTTTGGATTTCATTGTCCTAATCTGAATTTAATAATGCTGTTAATGTATCTTTCAGTCTTATAAAATTGTATAGTACAGAACCGCTGGGTTAGACTCATATATACTGGTTGCTTCCAAATGTGCCAAAGACAACACAGCTTTACCAAGACCTGTTAGAGTCTCTCAGTGGACTCCATCAGCCCGACCCAACCGACCTCACTCACACTAAACATCGCCTGTTTCCCCCAATCACATTTCTCCAGGAATTACGGAGCGCCAGACAGGCACGAGTATCACCACAGGTCCCGTTCTGCAGACCAGCGGTCCGCGCTGGAGCGGCCCATGTACAGTCGCTCTCGCTCCACGGAGCGGCCGCCCGACGGGCCCCACATGAGATCATCGATGCCCTCCCTGCCGTCAGGACACTCCGCTCCACCCTCCCCTGCCTTATCGAGGTGACCCAGATCAAAGCAGCCGCTCACCCCGCAAAACAGACCTGACTAATCAAACAAAACATCCTTCATGTGCTAACAAAGATCCCCTTCATCCAACCAACCAACCAACCCTTTAATTTGATTTATTTGTTGTCCTCTCTGCAGCAGTGCTGTTATATCTGCTCCATCTCATCTCTGTAGATGCACCAGATACTTTTCATTTCTTTTTTAATGATTTGTTTTATAGCAAAAGACAGTGAGTAGTGTGGAATCTCCATTGGTCGTTATCCCTATATTGTGATTTTTAACTCATTTGTTTTCCCCCCGTTTGGTTCTTTTTGTCTCGAATCCTAATATGTTTTGTTTGTTTTTGGTGATGGCGGAGAAAAACGCACACTTCTCTTGCAGCATCACTGTGGAAGAGTCACCTTCATGTGCCAAAGCATCAAGCATTTTATCAAATGAAGTAAATGTACATGCTCCTGAATATTTGAGCATTGTTGTTAAACTAAAACATAAGCCTATATATAAACTAAATATAATGTTTGGATTAAAATAGCAGATTTTTAAACAAAAAGTCATTACAGAATCAGTTTTAGTTTTTATTAAAAGTGTTCTTAGTTTTTTTTTTTTGAGATAGAAGTTAATACTTTTACTCAGCAAGGACACATTAAATTGATAAAAAAAGTAACAGTAAAGATATTTAAAATGTTACTAAAGATTTTTTTTTTTTAAATAAATACTGTTCTTTTTTAACAAGAAGTCATTCCAGAATCAGTTTTAGAGTTTTTATTAAAAGTGTTTTTAGTTAAAAAATGTATTGTTCAAAATTGTAGTTTTTTTGTTTGTTTTTTGAGAAAGAAATTAATGCTTTTACTCACAAAGGACACTTTAAATTGATAAAAAGTAACAGTAAAGATATTTATAATGTTACTAAAGATTTTTGTTTAAAATAAATGCTGTCCTTTTGAACTTTCTATTCAACAACGATTCCTGAAAGAATCCTTGAAAATGTATCACAGTTTCCATGAAAATATTAAGCAACTCAACTGTTTTCAACATTTATATTAACAAGAAATATTTCCTGAGCAGAAATCATCGTATTTGAATGATTTCTGAAGGATCATGTGACACTGATGGCTAGAGTAATAATGCTGAAAATTCAGCTTTGAATCACAGTAATAAATTACGTTTTAAAATATATTCAAATGAAAAACAGTTATTTTAAACTGCAATAATATTTCATAAAATTTCTATTTTTACTGTATTTTTGATCAAATAAATGCAGCCTTGTTAAGCATAAGAGGCCTCTTTAAAAACTTTAAAAAATCTTACCTAGCTTAAAATTTTAATCTTATTATTAATACATTATATATCATTATACTGCATATGTTGTATTTTAACAATTTTACCATTAAAATAACTATTGAAGTTTGCATCATGTTAAAGACAGACCAAAAAAAAACAAAAAAAAACAGACATCTTTATTAATTCATATCCATATAGTACCACCTTCATGATTATGCAAATCATTTTGTTTTAGTTTATACAAAATGCTGATGGAAAACCATGATGTTTGTTTACTGTTTTATTTTAATCCGAAGCATCATTCAAATGGATGTGCATGATATTACAGCACATGTATATGTGAAATATCATATATATGACTGACTAAACCACTCCTTTTCAGCACATGCTTTTTAACCCTATTTGTTTATAACGTATTGTTACATAAGTTATTTTTCATTTGCTGATTCTTCATAGACCAACTCTGAAATCTCTTTATGCCTTTTTGTTTAATGCCCTATTATGATACTTTGTGTTGACCAGCAGTTTCTTGCTAGCGCTGTCGCTGTCAGTGTTCAAGGTAGCGTTAAGGTACATGCACATAACAACCATAATAATGGTGATTTTTTTTGTCTACTAGGGCGCATCCTCGTGGAGGATCGGTTCAGACCAGCCCAACTGGGACCCCCATGAACAGCAGGAGAGGACGACAGCTCCCACAACTGCCTCCAAAAGGGACGCTGGAAAGAAGTAAGTCGTCTTTTTGTGTCCATGTTGGCTCTTGCTCATGCCGAGATGTGTATTTGAGAGGTGGGATTGCAGAATGAATGACTCTGCAAAAGTTGTGGTTTGCTATAGTTACAGTCAGCAATGCATCGTATCCCAGTTACAGTTCCTTTCAACTGGAGACATGAAGAATTTGACTGTTTTTAGAAAGAAAAACTTGCCTAAAAAGCATTGATGTATTTTCTGTTGAAATAAGAATTTGAGCAGGAAAAATATACTTTTATAATTATAAAATGTGTTACATTTTTACAACGTTTTACAGTAAGGTGCAATTGTTAACATTAGGTACCTATATTAGTTAACATGAGTCTTCAATGGAAAATACTTCTAAAGCATCTTAGTTAATGGTAATTTCAACATTTACTTGTATAACATTAAAATCAAAAGGTTATATCGCTTAATATTATTTAATGGACCTGAGGTACTTGAACAACAGTTTTTTGTTTTTATTAAATGAGATTAATAAATATTTTATCAAATGTTTTGCCATTGTCAGTTAATATTAGTTAAAAAACTAACTAACAGTAACTGGTGGGACCTTATTATAAAGTGTTACTTATAAAAGTATGTTAAAATAATCTTTTGTCAACAGTTTTTACAACTGGTTACAAATAAATAAATAACACATCCAATAAATGTGAAATTTGGAAAAACTTTGAAAATTCAACAGACATGACTTAAAGCCAAAAAAAAAAAAAATAATAAAATAAAATTTTGATTTAAGTTTTGCACTTTCTTTCTAAAAATAGCCAAATTTATTGGAATCACTGTTGTCTACATTTGAATTATTGGGTAACTATGATAACAGAGTTTGCCCTCCCCCCCTATGGGTGGGCGGAGCCTCCTTGCTGATTGACTCTTGGTGTGTCAAATAGGAGACAACAAAGCTTTCATTTAAGTAAATAAACCAAACTAAAAAAAAGTGTTTCTAGTGTGAATTGTTGTCGTCTTTTAGGGATTGTTATACATTATCACAACATTGCTCTGTTCCATTACCCCATTGGCTGAATATGACACAGTTTGTGCTGTTGTTATATTTGAGTGCGGGCGACACACATGATCATGTAAATGACATGCGTGGTTGAGTTGCATGTGCGCTCTGATGTTTCCCTCTCTCATTCCTCTCTCAGAAGATGGAGATGAAGAACTTGAGCCTTGTCCAGGTGTGTAACACGTCTGTGAAGGTTTAATCTGTCAGAAGAAGCTTCTGGCTGATTTAAACATTTTTTGCAATGGTCTTGAGCTGGCATTTCCTCTATAGATGAGTCTAAAATTCACATTAGATCCTAAAGCTTTTTGGAAGTCAGATTCACTGAATTCCCTCTTCATTTTGGACCCATCAAACGCTCTGTCAGAGATTATGAAACCAGGTCCATTGCAAAGTCTTCATGTTTATATGTGAATGTAGACAGGTAGTTTTTGGTTTTTCCTTTGTCTTCCTGTAGCAGTGATTGTGTAATGTTGTGATAAAAGATTTTACATGTATTTTCGTGTTCCCAGTGACCTTTGTGTTGTTTTAGAAGCAGTCACAGTACAGTATTTCTGTTTTGTCCAATCATTTTTACAGATGTGCCATTCTATTTTTTAACAACGTTTTGAATTATTGTTCAAATGGTGTTTTTGCTAAATATTATTCATATGGAGTTCTCATTTAAGTATCAGTTTTCTCTTTGAGTCTATTGGAGAAATACAAAAAGACGCAGCTACTACCATCTTTGACGTGCAGTAGTTGTATAGAGCTATAAAATGAATGTGGATAGATAATGTAGACAGCCTAAGATGTGTAAACTTGAAAACTCAAGAGGAGACGTGTGTGAGATTTTTTTTTTTTCTTTTTTTTTTCAGAAAAAAAACTAAGAAGCATTAATCTTCTGAAAAAAGGCTGTATTTAATTTCATTTCTGTGTTTTTTTTAATAGTTTTGTTAAAACTCTTACTTCTTTTAGCAAATTGTCTATTGCAGCAACTTTGTGTTAAATGTTGACTGAGAAACTATAACGTTTGTGTTTCTAGCCAAACTCCAGATAGATAGATAGATAGATAGTTTTTCTTTTTTAATGTATTTTAAAATGTCATTTATTCCTCCAATTGCAAAACAGGAATTTCAGGAAACATTTCTTACCATTATCAATGTCGAAAACAGTGCAGTTTGTTATTTTTGTGTAAACTATAATACATTTTTTTTTTCAAAATTATTAGATGAATTCAAGAGATTGAGTTCAAAAGAACATTTATTTGAAATAGAAATCTTTTGTAACATTTTAAAAGTCTTTCCTCACACTTTTTATTAATTTAGTGCATCCTTGATGAATAGAAGTATAAATTTCTTTAAAATAAAAAAAATGACTTCAACTGAGTTATGTATGAACTGACCCCAAATGGTACTGTATATTATAGAGATCTGGTACTCAAAACCCCAAACAGGCCCATGAGCCCTGGGTTCCGGTTTGTAGTCAGTTCATACATAAATTCAGGTTATCATCAGATTTAGGTTGTAAATTAGTTGTAGACACAAACACAAACAGACACGTTTCCAACCGATCACACTTCCTCCACTCCCATCTGCCACATCCGTCGTATTTGTCACAAGATCTGGTCTGTTGGGAGCGTGTGTGCGTCTGCCACCTTCCCAGCATCCATCTCTGCTTTCTGTCCAACTGGTATTTACACTACATCAGCTGTTTGAAGTACTCTCATCCTTTTTTTCATATGACACTCAAAATGAGTGTAGAGGAAGATTTATTAGAAGTCTGACTTGTATTTTGTGCACTGATTTGACTCCATTGCTCTTGTTGTTGTGTTAAAGCTTATGAAATGAGGCCGAACGGCCCAGCGGTTAACGGCAGGAAAGGCAAGTCTCTCCAGGCGTGTGTTTGCAGTGTAGCTTTGCAGTATTTTCCTCTTCATTTTCTTTTCTAAGAGGATGTTTTATCACCTTTAGGGCTGGGCAGTATATCAAACAATCACAATATATTTACATTTCATTTTAAAATCTGAACATGAAATCAAACTTGCGATTCAAGTCTTAGTGCATACCCCCAAAAATAAAAAAGTAGCTTTAGGGTTGGAGTTGCTAAGTTTGATTAATTTCTGTTGTTCAGTTTAGTTTAATATAGCGGTTTATTACTACAGTGTGTTGCTATACTGATACATACGAATTACAAATTGTTCCTTGTGTTAATATAAGGAGATTTTTACTTAGCGCCCAGTCCTTACATCTTTAAAATGTCTTTTCTTTACTCAAAAACTACTGTCGATGAAGGATTGATGTGTCACTGAGTCTGTTTCTAGGTTTTTCTCTGTCTGTTTCTAGGTCAGTCTCTCCCTCTTCACGTCTCTCATATATTTCTCTCTTGTGTGGGTTGTCATTGTTTTAATGTGTGTTGCTGTGAATAATGAGGGACATTTAGAGCGAAAGCATTGAATTAAATTGATCTGGATTGTGTCTGGATAAATGCTGTGCACTTTAGCTAGTGGCTCCAGCTCTAAATACAACCAGATAAATATTCAGCTTATTTAAAAGACTGTTCTGTTTAAAGTCATTTTAACATGTTTCTATACTCATGCTATAGAGAGATTTAGATGTTGGAGAATTTCATATTTTGATATAAGAATAAATCAGTGCTTCTGCTGACCGAATTGATTAGTAGGATGCAGTTTCATGGTTTGACCAGCAGATGACGCACAATCATGTGTAGAGAGGAGCTGTTCACTGCTTTAGTGCTGAAATATCACCAGAATTATTTAGTCTACCTCTTCAACCTTTTGATTTATTTTACAAAGCCAATTTAAACCACTGTTTTTGCAAAAAATAAATATGGAAGAATAATGTCCGGAGACTGTATTTCAGGAACAAATATTGATATATGAAATATACAGTGGCTTCAAAAAGTATTTGAATATCTAAGCCAGTCTTAATGTATTGCATTAGATACAAAATATCAACCCAAATGGCATTTATTTAAAATAAGAAACGGCATAAGCACTTCTGAATGAAACTAAAGAATTACAAAATGTTTCTGGATACTTAAGCCTTAATTAATATTGCTTAAATGTCACATTAAAATTTTTCAAATATACTGCACAAAAATGAGGGAATGACAATCCCTCAGTTTCTCTGGCATACTTCGAGCCATATGTTAACTCTGCCTGTGTCTCTGTGTCAATGGCCTGCATGATAAGAGGTGAAATGGGAAGACCAGCAGAGCTCAGTGGTCAGTGCTGGTCTCTCGTCTAACGGCCATCAGGAGGAGATGCACATCACTGCTCAGACAGGTTTGACCTCTGACCTCTCTGATCTTGACGCTTTCTGCTCTTTCAGCTCTTCCTTTGAATGATTTTGAGCTCTTGCTTTAAGCTCTAAATCTCTGAATGAATAAGTGCAGTGAATACAGTCAGGTGGAGGAAATGAGGAAGGTGAAAGTCAATCAGCTGGTCGGTAGACCATTAGATGCACACAAAACTGACAGCATCTGACTGAAATCGCCAGTTTCAGTTTGATTTGCTTTGTGATCTACAAACTAATTTTAACAAGCTTTTCGGTACTGGACTGACACTGTTTTGAAGTTGTTTGAATTATTAGGTTTTTCCACACCAGTCTGTTATTGTAATATCAAATATTTTTGATAAACTCATCCAAAATGGTACATTACATGTTCTCAGATGATTCCTGTCACCCAATTAGTTATAAAATAAACTAAGGTTAGTCAAATTAAGGTTAGTAGAGCTGATTATATTTATTTTTTGCAGTAAATGTATTGTTTATTCATAAACATGCAGTTCTTTTCATGATAAATCAGTTTTGAAAGAATCCTTTAGTTTCTTATGCTCATCAAGTCTGTATTTATTTGATCAAGAATACAGTAAAAACAGTAATATTGTCAAATATTATAATTTAAAATAACATTTTTCAGTTTTAATGCATTTTAAAATGTAATTTTAATACTTGAAAATATTAAGTCCTATTCTATAAAATTATATTCAAAAATTTTTGTAACACTGTAAAAATCTTTACTGTCACTTTTGACTGATTTGATGCATTCTTGCCGAATATAAGTATTAAATTCTTGTAAAAATCTGATATGAAATGTTAATGTATATTTCTAAAAATTCTAAAAAATTATTTCTAAAAATGCTGGAGATGTGCATTAGGTTAGTGTACATTTTATGTTCCATTTGATCTGAATAAGTTTGCCATTATTATTATTATTATTATTATTATTATTTAATTTTTGAAATACTGTTAGCTATCAGTTCACATTTAACTAGTCACAGATAAGTAGACATGCTCTTTTTGTGTGGGTTTTCATTGTCCATTCGCATTGTACAACCAGAACATTCAAATTGAAATTCAAATTAAAAAAAAAGAAAAAGAAAAAAAGTGTAAGATTTCAACAGTGTCTTTTTAAACTGAGATGTAAATCTCCACTTTGTGCACAAATCGGATGGAAATTACAGAGCTGCTTATGATGAATATAGCTTCAGACAAATGTATTACTGTGTTGGATGTATTAATGAGCTAAACGCAAATGAGACGACAGTGATACAAGCATCAGTGACAAAGCAGAACAGTGTTTCTCCTGCTCTGAGGATCTTGTTCCAGAATAGCTTTCTGATAAGATGGTTGCATGCCTGCGTGTGTGTGTGTTTGTTTGGGGGGGTTAATAGGGTCCATATCAGGTCCGGCTAATGAATGTCCCATCAGCGCAGCCGTCTGTGTGGAATGGCATCATCTTGAGGATGATTAATGCATAAGAAATATGCTTGGGTACACAAGATCATGCACGCAGGGTCGTGGCGTGATTAATGCTGCAGCGAATCAAAGCACTGCTCAAGAGAACAATGAAGAACTGAGGAAAAATGAGCCGTATCAGCAGAGTGTGTTCTCTGTGAAGACACAGATATAGAATTTGAATATGGAGAGGAGGAGGGTGTCCAATTAGTGCAAAACAGTGGCCTTAGATGCTATAGAGTCATTATATAAGATACTAAAACGGGCATTGAACAAATTATCTAAACGAGGTCTTTCTCCAGAAAATTAGTGAAGTGTAGGCTGATGTTCTTACTACATTCTTAAAAATAAAGGTTCCAAAAGGGGGTTTTGCAGTGATGCCATAGAAGAACCATTTTTGGTTCCTCAAAGAACCTTTCTGTGAGCAGTTTTTAAAAGAACCATAATTTTCTTAGTGTGAAGAACATTTTAATAATCTAAAGAACCTTTTCCCACTATACAGAACCTTTTGTGGAATGGAAAGGTTCCATAAATGCTAAAGGTTCTTCATGGAACCATCAACGTCAATATAGAACCTTTATTATTATTTTTTATTTGTAGTCAGTGAGATTAACTATAGTGTTTTTTGTGATATTAGATGCATTTAGACATGCTTTGGATAGCTTTGGCAACGTTACAGTAAATGGGATGTGACAGCAATTTGAAGTGCAGTTTCAGTCAGAGTTCATTGAAATGAGCGACTTGCGACCGTTTCTGATGCGATGTGACTGTATTAAAGTTTAATTTTATGAAACTTGTGGCCATTTAGAGATTGCATTATGCATTGCTGCAAATGATCTACAGTACAAATGCTTGCAGAATGTCCACTTTTAGCAGCAAACAAAACTGTTTTTTGTTTTTTTATCTAATTTGTGTCTAAAGCAGGGTCAGTAATGGTAGAAGAACTCAGTGGCTACCAATGATAAAATTGCTGTCAGGGGTTTTTGACTGTGTTTTTGTACACTACTGTACAAAAGTTTGGGGTTGATTTTTTTTTTTTTTAATGTTTTTTCAAAGATGTCTCTTCTGCTCACCAAGGCTGCATTTATTTGATCAAAAATACAGTAAAAACAGTAATATTGTGAAATAATATTACAATTTAAAATAACTGTTTTCTATTTGAATACATTTTAAAATGTAATTTATTCCTTTGATGCAAAGCTGAATTTTCAGCATCATTACTCCAGTCTTCAGTGTCTCATGATCCTTTAGAAATCTTTCAGATATGCTGATTTGCTGCTCAAGAAACATTTTTACTATCAATGTTGAAAACAGTTATTCTGTTTCATATTTTTGTGGAAAAGCTGTCCACAAAAGTCTGTACTGTCAATTTTGATCAATTTAATATGCCCATGCTGAATAAAAGTATTAATTCCTTTAAAAAAAACAAAACAAATCTTACTGACCCCAAAACTAAACCAATAAGGACCACGAGTTACAGCAATTTTACATTTTAAAGGATTGCTTTAAACAAGTGAGCTGCCAGAAAATTACTTTTTTTTGTTTAGCAACCATATGTCCCTAAAAACACATCTGATTGGTGTCAGGACCTGGTCTTGTCAAATGAAGGTTTTTTCCTCTCTTCTGTCCTCCTTTCTTTCCACAGGTCTTTTTTTATTCATTCCTGTCTGCATGTTCTATTAACATTCCTCTAGTGTTTCAGGGTGTGTTTTGAAGCAGGACTGGCTGCTCTTCGTGTTTTCCCTCTGAACTGTGATTTCTTTTTCTTTTTCCTCTTCTTTAATGATCTTTTCTCTTTGTATCATGGAACTTGAAACTTGTGTTTGTGGTTTTATCTGCTTGTCGTGTGTTGTGTTTCCCTCATTTTTTGTGTGGTGGTGGTGGTGTTGTTTGTGTTGTTGTTGTTGTTGATGTGTTCCCTCCCGTGTGTTTTTGCCCCTGGTTTCTCGCCCCTTCTTTCTGCACACCTCCTCTCACACCCCTCTCCTCTGTCTGTCTGTCTGTCCGTTTTTGTGATGTGACCCCCTCACCCCTCACTCCCCCTCCCAGAAGACACGGACTCCCCCAGTCGGACAAACTCAGGTCTGTCCTTTCTTCTGCTTTGCTTTTCTCGTCTTACTCCACGCGTGTCCCAGCTCCTCTCTGTTTGTCGCACTCCCGTTCAGGAACAATTCACCCAAAAATGAAAACTGATTTATCATCTAGAGAATCTTAGACTAGTTAATCACAGTTAGAAACCATCAGAAACTATTATGGATATTCACGCAGGTCAAGCTGCAGTGTGCACATAAACAATGAATATTAGTGTTAATCTCACAGAGAACATGGCTTTTCTTTGGAAGCTTGTTTTCGCCTTGGAATAATAATAATAATAAAAAAAAAGAATACAACTTTTTAGCTTTAGCTTTATAAACTCACAAGTGTAAATTATAAAATCAGAATATAAACTTGCAATTCTGACATTTTTATTACAATTGTGAATTTATATTGCACAGTTCTAATTGCACGACACAATTTCAAGTTTATACCTTACAATTCAGACTTAAGTTTATATCCAGCAATTCTTACTTCTTTTCTCAGAATTATGAGTCATAAAGTCCAATTCTGAGAAAAAAGCTCTCCATTCTGATATTTTCTTACAAATGTGAGTTTATATCTCACTTTATAACTCAAAATTCTGACTTTGTAACTCACTATTGCTAGTTTATAGTACGCGATTCTGAATGTAACCTTGCAACTGCGAAAAAAAAAAAAACAGTGAGAAAAGAAAGTCTCATTTCTTTTTTATTTCTCCAATTCAACAGAAAAAAAAACTAGAATTGATTAAAGTAATGAGATTTGGGGAATGTGTCAGTGCAAAAAATTTTAATGGTTAAAAAAAATAGGTTTAATTTTCTTTATGTAAATTATAATACTATATTAAAATGATTTTTAATTATTAAAAATCATATAAATGAATCATATTAATTACAGAATACAGTATCAGTTATAATACACTATTATATATGTTGTGTATATAGAGCTGCACATTGTGAGATCCAACCGTTATCAGTTTGCACTGCAGTACACACAAATCTATAGCTGTTGTCATTTTTGTATGTAGTACTGAGTGTAAAAACTATAGAGGAGTAAATGCTGGGACTGTGCTTGAAAAGCGAGCGCCATCTCTTTCTGCTGTTTGGTTCTCTTCACTGGCTTTTAAATCCATCACTCCTTCTCTCTGCCCTTTTTTACATGTGTTTTATTCACTTCGTTTCTTTATTGCGAATGATAGGAGTTGCTGTTTGTTGTGAATATCATGAGCTTTTTTATCAGCTTCAGTCATAATCATGCGCGATTATGATCATGTGTGTGTTCATATTTCGAAAAACATTTCAAAATGGTGGCGTTCCTCGAATGACAAAATACTTTTTCAGCAGCCTTGATCCTGGATTTTTTTCCCCAAGTCATATTCTCCATAGGGATTCAAAAAATTTACATCAGAAAAAAAGGTGAAAGAATGTGTATTTAAGGCACTGAAAACATTGTTAATGATATAATTGTACACAAAAACATGCTTTATATTCTCTACCTTTCAAAAGTTTGGGATTAGTAAGATTTTTAAATGTTTTATAAAAAGTATCTTGTGCTGAATAAAGCTGCATTTGTTTGATCAAAAATCTAGTAAAAACAGTGAACTATTATTACAACTTTTTAATTTCTAATTTAATGTATTTTAAAATGTAATTTAAATATATATATATATTCTGTCATTTTTGATTAATTTGATCAAATTTAATGTGTTCTTTCTGAATAAAAGTATTAATTTCTTTCAAAAACAAACCTTATTAGCCCTAACCTTTTGAACAGTATTGTACACAGACAAATGTAAGCCTTTTGAGAGTTTAACGAGACAGTCGTTGCTGAGCTTTTTTGCAGAGATTTTCATTTCCACAGTAACAGTGCCTTTTATGATTGGTGGATCTCTCCTCAGAATTATGAGTAATTTGGCTATTTAATGCTATTGTATGTAAATGAAATTGAATCACGCTACATTATTGTTTAAAATGAATTTCTCTATGGAGAAAAGGAATGGGATTTTGTACCTTCTGAACCCGATTGTTGCGTACAGTTCTTGGTTATGGCTTGAGCTAATGAAGCTGGCTTCATGACAGCATAAGTGGCGATATATCACATCATGGCTATATTCAGAAGGTGTTAATGTCAATTTCAGTTTTATTTGCATCCACTTTCATCCTTTTTTTATTAGTGTGCTTGTTTTTTCCCTACCATCTCTCTATAACTTCAAAGCAATAGAGAGAGTTTAGAGAATGAAGTGTGTTGTATGGTTTTGGCATTGTAGATTTGACATCTAAACTTTTGTATATGGAAGATTTCCCATGATGCAAAGTGTTCTGAAAGCACTTTCAGTTGTCAGTGTGGCATTAAACTTAAAAAACACACTGCAGGTATGAACTTCACTATAGCGCTGCAATTAAATCCAATTAATCTAATGATTTTGAGAGCACTAATCATTGGGTAATTTGCTGAACATGTTAATTACTTAACAGCACAGTTGCTATTGGCAAGAGAAAATTGCTATTGACATTTACGGCACCTGCACTGACAAAGACAGATGTTCATTCAGTTCTTTGCTTGTGCAAATGGGCTGCTTAGATGTAGCTTGTTGCCTTCCAATCGAAAAGGTCTCAGAAGTTTGTGACTTTTTGCTACTTTTTGCTATTTACACAGCAGCTTCTTTAATAATGGTGACATGCATTTTTTTTTCATGAACAGTTTGGTATTAAAGAGACAGATGTCTCATATGCTCAGATTTCAGTTTCCCCAAGAAACTTTTGCTGTGATCATGCTGCATTGTAAGAAAAACCTCATGAGAAATGTTAGTTAGCGCTTTTAGTTCAGTGTTGTACATTAGCGTTGTCGATGGGAAAGATTTCTGTATTAAATCATTCCACGTTATTCAAACGCTTCATTAGTGAACAGGTCAACAGATCAGTTCCCATCTTGCCTCACCAACATCACAAGGCACTTTTTCAACAAACTTCCAAACACGCAAACTCATTGACGTCTGCTGTGATCCATAGGTGCTATGGATGTCGAGGAACGAACGCGGCAGATGAAACTGAAAATGAACAAGTATAAACAGGGAACCGGCTCAGACTCCAGACTGGAACAGGACTATCACAAGGCAAGTACATGTGGTCTACCGCTCCAATACTTAATAGTAATAATAATAATAATAACATTTTTAAAATTTTATTATAATTCTGTATTTACATTTTCTCCCTTTAAAAATTTAAATCTTAAATCTTGATCTTAAAACATATGCATGCATGTTTGTGCATGTGTAATGTTTGAAGTTTTATTTTATTTTATTTTTTAATGACCGAGCTCTTCTTTCACCCCCTTAAAGTTTAGTTAGATGCTTTTTGCTTGTAGTTTTCAGTTTAGCTAACTAACTTGCCTGTAGTTAAGCAAGGTTCAGGTAGTCAGAAAAGCAGAGCACTTTTCAGCCGTTCAGATTGCTTATTTGAACTTAAGTGATCATAGATTAAACATGATGTTTGTTTGGTGACCCACTTCAAGCAGTTGTGAAATTTTTATAGACCTATATAGTCTTCCAGGTTCATGGTCTCTGCTTAGGATATACATTAGTATTTGTGTACACTGGACATTTTGCTGAGATTCAGTGCCATACACGGCTATATCACCGGCTATATTAAGCGTGTGGTATGAAAAGCATTGTACAGTCCCATGAGTTCGGCAGAATTCTATTAAAAGCAGATAAATTCTGGGTTTGTTTGCGCTGTCTGATACAGGCGCCATTTAGGACATAATGTTTATAATCATCATAGCGAGCCATGAGCCCCTTATAAATAAATATGTTACATAAGATGCTACAATTCCTCTCCATGTCTGTCCAAGACAGAATAGCCAGGAAAACTTTAGTATAAATGCAGTGGCTTTTTGTTTTAATGATGCTTGTCGTCCTTTTTAGGGTACTTTTTCTCAAAAAAAAAAAGAAAAAAAAAAGAATGATTGAAAAAAAAGAATGTTTAAGATGATTGAGTTCATGATTTTTTTTTATTTTATTTTATTATTATTATTAATTTATTTTATATTTATTATTTTTATTTATTAGGAATATTGTTTTCTTGTTTGATTTTTTATTTATTATTTATTTTGAATTTATAATAATAATAATATTTATTCATTATTGTTTATTCATCATTATTATTGTTTTTTGTTTTTTATTATTACTTCTGTTGTTATTATTGTTGTTTTTATTATTATTATTTTAATTAATTGTATATATTTTAATTTAAGCTCTTTGTGTGAAATTTCAGCACCACTAGCATGGAAGTAATGCATAGAAAATTAATGATAGTTTCAAAATACCCCAAAAATTAATCATTTTTGCCTTTCTCCCCATTTGCCATTGATGAGATTGATCAGAAAGAAAGTGCCATTTGGCCTTTAACCCCTTTGTATTTTCTATTTGTCATCTGTAAGCATCTGACGGCATGTGTTGTGTTTGTTCTGCAGCGTTCAGGCAGGGATCCTCAGCGGGGAGAAAACCTCTCGGCCAAGTCTTCGGACAGTGATGTCAGCGACGTGTCCGCTGTGTCGAGAACCAGCAGTGCGTCTCGATTCAGCAGCATGAGCTACATCTCTGTCCAATCAGAACGGCCGCGGGGCAGCCGCAAGATCAGGTGAGATGGCCTCTTCTCAAGTCAGGTTCACTGTCAAACCTGTGTTAAAGTTCAGTCCGGAAACAGTCCACAGCCAGGGCTCCAAAAATGTGTTCTTTGAGGCCACATACATACTGCAAACTTTTGGGAGAGACAACTGCAGTTATTTGCAGGAGTGAATTCCTCATGTTTTGGCGTCTCCTGACTTTAAACAAGAAACATGGATTTTAATGGTTTAGCTTGTTTGGTGTTTTGGACCAAACTAATGTCAGAGTCTGGAAACTAATTATTATTTTAGTACTTTTTTTTATTACAATATATATTAATATTTTGAATTAGCTTTTATTTTTATATTTTCTGTTTTCATTTTAATTGTAGTTTTGTTTTATGTGATTTTGTCTTTAGTTTTTTTAAATATTTCTATTTAGCTTTAATTTATTTTTATTTCAGTTCTAGTTTTAGTAATTTTAGCCCTTAATGATTACTACCTTATTTCAGATGTTTGCCAACATTTCTATTTTTTTTGTTGAAAAATTTTCATTTTAATTGAATATTTCAACTCATTAAAATGTATTTTAATAGTTTTAGATTTAGTTTTGTTTTAGTTATATAATAACAACATTGCTGGAAACATCATTATCATTTGACAGTTGGAGGTAAACTGAGGCACCAAGTTTATGTATGTTTAGTCTCAGCCTCAGACGGCATGCCCTCATACCACCCACTGTCCGTTCTGAATGCATATTGCACACATAACTAGCAAATACTATCCAAAACCTTGCAGTTCTAATCTGATTGACTGGCTTCCAGGAAATGTCTTATCAGTCCACCTGGAAACAGTCATATTTGCCTAGATTATGCACCATTCAGATTTGAAAATGCCTTATCCCAATTTAAAGGGATAGTTCACCCAAAAATGAAAATTCTGTCATTAATTACTCATCCTCATGTCGTTCTAAACCTGTAAGACCTTCGTTCATCTTCGCAACACAAATTAAGATATTTTTGATGAAATCTGAGGGCTTTCTGACCCTGCATAGACAGCAACGCAACTACCACATTCAAGGCTCAGAAAGGCAGTAAGGGATTTTTAAAATAGCCCATGTGACATCAGTGGTTCAACCTGAATTTTATGAAGCTACGAGAATACTTTTTGTGCACAAAGAAAACAAAAATAACAAAGACGTGTTCTTGTAGCTTCATAACATGAACTACTGATGTCACAAGGACTATTTTAACGATGTTCTTACTGCCTTTTTGGGCCTTGAATGTGGTAGTTGTATTGCTGTCTATGCTCTCGGATTTCATCAAATATCTTAATCTGTGTTCCGAAGATGAATAAAGGTCTTGCAGTTTTGGAACAACATGAGGGTGAGTAATTAATGACAGAATTTTTGGGTGAACTATCCCTTTAATTCCTGAATTTGAACTGAGAATGCAAACAGGATGCATAATTTGAATTTGAATGTAAGGAAGTTAAATTGTAAAATAAATTGAAATTCAAACCAATTCATACTGTATGTCATTTTAGTTAAAACAGCAAAGTTTAAAGGTTCAAAAAATCATGTTTGGGAAATAATCAATACTTATTACTAGATAAGACAAATACTTATAGCACAAAACAGACTATGGCAAATATTGAATACTACATGCCTACTATAAATATTGTTTGCTCTGTAATGAGCTGATTATTATGTTCCTCATTTGTAAGTCACTTTGGATATAAGCATCTGCTAAACTGGTATCGAAAATTGCAATTGGGTCAAGACGTATCTCATATCTGAAACTTCCAGGCGTACATTTGGTTATAGAAAGAGGTTTTCACTCCTATAAATACCTGCTGTGTACAAAACAGGATTAAGCACTCAGAAAAAGATTGAGGATCATATTTAGCAGCAGTGTGTGCATGGCCTGAGAGAAACAGCAGCTCTGTAGGCTTCATCATTATCTGGGTCTGAGGGTGTTCAAGATTGGGTTTGGTTTAGGTGAGTTTGGCTCCAAATCACTGCAGACTATCTGAAATTTTCTATACATTTTAAATTTAATATGTACTTCCTTTCAAATGTTTGGGGTCAGTATTTTTAATTTTTAACAAGAAAGCATGCAATAAATTGATCAAAATGGACAGTAAATACATTTATAGTGTCACAAAAGATTTTTCAGATAAATGCTCTTCATTGAATTTTCAGTTAATCAAAGAATCCTTAAAAATGTATCATGTTTCCACAAAAATATTAAGCAGTAATTGTTTTAAACATTGATAATAATCAGAAATGTTTCTTGAGCAGCAAATCAGCATATTAGAATGATTTCTGAAGGATCACGTGACACTGAAGACTGGAGTAAAGATGCTGAAAATTCAGCTTTGCACCTCAGGAATAAATTCCATCTTAAAATATATTAAAATAGAAAACAGTTATTTTAAATTTTAATAATATTTCTGTTTTTACTGTATTTTTGACTAAATAATTGAGGCCTTGATAAGCATAACAGTCGTCTTCAAAAAACATTGTACTGACCTCAGATTTTTGAGAAGCAGTGTACTTTCATAGCGTTTGTCTGTCGTCCAACACAAACAGTTACTTTTACTGAAATACTAGCAAATAATCACCAGCAAACTAGAGGTGAATATTTCAGTTCTGTAAGCTCTGAAACACATTTTTGTTCTGTTTTATGTGCATACTGTCTGGCTTCTGTTGTTTTTACTGTTTGCATTGCATTATTTTGTTGTGTTGTCATTCATTCATTCTTACTTTACGGGTTACATTCGGGTAGTTTTGACACCTATTTTCACTGTGCTTCATTTTTGTTCTGCATGCTGCTTGCACCTCTGCTTCTACTTCTGCCGGCCACGCCCACAGCAATGCATTGCAGGGGCGGAGCCTCTCCAGGGAGGGGGAGGAGCTGGTTGGGGAGGCGTTACAGGAGGAACAGGAGGAAGGAGGGTTAGAGGAGGACAGAAGGAGGAAGAGAGGAGAGGGGAGGGCGAGAAAGCTGAGGAGACAGACAGATAGTGTAGACAGAGAGGAGGCAGAGCTGGAGGAGGAGTCTGAAGAGGGCGTGACCCAGAGGACGGTCTCAGAGACGGACCTCAGGTAAACTATAGCCATGGCAACCAGCTGTATCTTATACCGTAACTACAAGACATTCCATTGGATACAAATATACTCCTAGTATATTCTGTTCATGCCTGAACAAGGTGCACTGAGAATGGTTTTTACATTTTCCGACTTTTACCCTTAAAAAAATACTGAAAAAAACAGTATATTAATTGTATTTAACAGACTTGTCAAAAGTACTGTAACTTTTTGTATTTATTTATTTTTGTATTCATTTTTGTATTTGTTTATTTTTTATTTTTTCAGAATTAACGTAAAACACTGGTAAATAAAAATAAATATTTGCAAACATTACATTCTGGGTTATTTTAGTGTCACTGTGGTACTATTATAGTTTTCACTAATATTTAAATTAGTTTTATTTTTCTATATTATATATTTATATATTTTTATATATATTTTATATATTTTTTATTTTAAGTATTTATTAACTTTGTTTTATCTTTTTTTTTTTTTAAAGCCAGTATAGTTTCTGTTTTGTTTTTTTTTGGTTATTTTACTTCATCTATTTAAACTAAATAAAAATGAGAAATGTTGCATTGGCTAATTGTAGCTATTAATTTATTTATTCTTAATTCAGTTAACATTTATTTTATTTGAAATAAAGAAATATTTTTTTAAGGTTTTAGTTCCCATCAATCCACAACAAATTCTTTGATTATAACAGTATTCAGAACAGAACAGGAAGTATAAAATAAATATAATTTGTAATGGCATTCATTATAAACAACATTTATTATAAATGGCAAGCCTAAATGAATTTATTTGAAGCAAAACTGAAACTGAAATGTTTTTCCAATGGGTAAAACTTGGAAAATTATTATTATTATATATATATTTTTTTGACTTTAAAAACATAATTTGTTGCCTGTATAGTCACAAAAATAGATAATAATAATAATATTAATAATAATAATAATAATGGCACATTTAGGATGGGAAATAGTTAAGTGCTAGTGGGAATAGGGAATTGGACAGTTGTAGAGTTGAGAATTGGGTAATTAAGTCAAGGATACATTTTTTTATTGTAGGACGACCTAAATAATAATAATGTATTCCAGATATAACCTGAACTAAAGCTGCCAACTCCAGTCCAGTGAAATGACTGTATAGATACAGTAGGTGGCAAGCCATGGTGATCCACTCATGATGAATGAATCAGTCCTGTGCTAGTGCTGCTTATGTGTGTTTAATGTCTGTATGGCATTTTAATGTGCTGCTGTTTGTGTGTCCTGCGACTAAAATTCAACACTCGTGACGACTTTATTTGAAGTTTAATAAGAACATGTTATGAAATGTTTTATTTCAATGTCTCCAGACCTTCTAATAGCCCTTTTACCCCTATAAAGGCCTCCATTCAGATACAGCTTCACACGCAGTTGACCTTATTATGCATTTTAACCTTATTTTCATGACAATTAAGCAGTCCTTGATTCTATAAGTTATTCAGAGTTACATTTTGTATTTGATGTGATTTTATTTTATACTGTAGCTAACAGCTATTCTTATTAAAAATGAAAAACAGTATTTGACTTAAATGACACACCATGATTTTTAGTGTTATATTATTGCAGTAAAAATACTATAATGGATATGCTGTAAAATGCTTGTAATAGCTTTTTGCAATGTTATTTTAGTAGTATTGAGAAACTATTGTAGATTGTAATTTTTATTTTTATATTTTCCATTTTCATTTTAGTTAAAGTTGTAGTAATTTTGTTTTTGTTATCACACAGTATACACATTATTATAGTACATCAAGTTAAAGCACATTAAGAAAAGTAAACTAAATTAAAATGATCAATATTACCTTCGCTGAAATACAAAAGTTGTATACATTTAATGTTATCTCAGTTAATGTTTATTTGATTTCAAGTAAGTTTTTTACTTTAGTTTTAGTTAACAGTAATAACCCTGGCTTTTCGGTTCTTCTGTAAATTCTTTTTAACTTAAATATAAACTGTTTAAAAATTCAAATGATGTACATTACAGTAATTCGAATGTTTTTTTTCTTCAGTAATCAATAAAATAGGCTTAATTTTGATGAAATAATGCCAATGATGCCATGGCTTCACTTACTTCGTACAAAATATAATATCTACTTTCTTTTGATTTCAGGGTGAAGTATCACAGATTCACCCATATATTTACCAGGGCTCCATCAGTCCAGCTCTTTCTGTTCATGTTTAACTGCTCTTTCAGGCTGTATTTGTGATATTTCTGAGCTCATGTTCATCATCTCTCAGTGTTGACACTGCACTTGTCATCTGGGCCTCTGAGCGATGCATTAGACTCTGATTGGGTTTGTAATGAGGGAGATAGGAACACGATTTTCTTTGTTAATAAGTGACTGGAAGCGTACACAGACCTTTGAAGCGTATGGTTGATCATATTGCATTAAATGAACGTGAATGGGTGGACGCAGCTTGTGTATGAGGAACGGTGATTTACCTGAAGAGGCAAAAAGTGTTTGCCTTTAATGTCATGCGTTCTTCAGGTGATCTTTCTGTCTGTCCGTGTTTACTGAGGTGTGATGGATAAGCCAATACGTGCTTTGAGAAAACAGGAAGTGATGTCAGCGGCGATTACATTGACGATGGTGGAAGAGCCGCAGGCAGTGTCTGCCTCATTAGGTGACTTGTGTAATATATAAGAGGCATGTGTTCTGGTGGCAGTTTTCTGTGGGTTAGTTATGCAATCTCATGACTAATATACATGTATGAAACTACCAGGTGGAAAAAAAGAAGGAAAACAAAGCCATAAAGAGGTTATTTAGCATTGCCTTACAAGGCACAAAGAGTCATTGAAGTTTGTGTCGATAAAGCATGTGTTCACGGTCATGAGATGTTTCAACTCTTATTGGTTTCTGTTGGTTTTTGTGGTATTATTAGCCTGTCTAGTTAAACAATTTCAAATCAGAGATTCAGTGTCAAATGCAGAAGTCCTTTATTGCAAAAATCATTTTCTAAATCAGTAACTTTGTCTTATTTTCCAGTAAAAATCTACCGTATAGGCATCCTTTAAATGAGATAAATGCACATGACAAGCAAAATTGTCTGAGATAGACTTGTTTTCATAGAATATGTTAATTTAATTAAAAAATTAAAAAATGTTGTAAAATATTTAAAATCTTAACATTTTCTTAACCCATTAACCCCAGAAAAACAATATTGGCCAATGGAATAAGAAAATTAAGTTTAATCCTCCTTAACTTAACTTAACTTAACTTAACTTAACTTAACTTAACTTAACCAAATCCATTTATAAAATAATTAATTATTAATAGTTAAAACAGATTAACTGATATTAATCACAAATATCACCTTTTATTGGGAAAAAATGAGGATAATTTAAGACATTGGTAACACTTTACAGTAAGGTCCATCAGTTAAAATTAATGAGCAATGCTTTTGCACCAGAATTATTCATATTTGTTAACATTATAACATTTTCAATAATATTAACATGCAACTTTTGATTTTAATGTTAAATGTTGAAATTAACATGAACAAAGAAAAATACTTATAACGTGTTTATTAATCTTAGTTCATGTTAGCTAATATAGTTAAATAATATTACCAAAAAGACATTATTGTAGCAGAATTGAATGCAGAAATTGGCTTTCAAAATTCTATATATTTTTGCTTTCTTTTTATATATATATATTAACATAAGCCTACAGTTTGCAGTAATTAAATATTTAAAAAAGATCAGGTCAGTCTATCAGACAGTTTTTCAGTTGCTTTGTTTTGAGTTGATGAGGCGAGTTGACTGTAGTTGCTTTGAAAAATGTATGGTCAGAAGGCATGTGTTATTTTTAAATATGTTGTTTATATACTTGCGTAATTGCTGCATTAAATTGACAACTCTTCTTCAAACATTTAATTACTGTATGTTAATGATAATATTAACATCTTATTGCTATTTCACTTTCAACACCATCATTAATGTGAAACCGAAGCTGCTATGATAATGTGATCAGATGATGCTGACTTTCTTCTCGGAATCAAATCATTAGCATCTCATTTCCAGAAATGTCAAATAGAGCATCTGAATAAGCCAATTCTTAATTTGCAGGATGCTGTAGACACTTTCCATCTAAGAAAGCCAAGTATGAGAAAAGAAAAATACTGTAGTCTCTACCACACTTTAAGAATTTGTCATTTTTGATCGAGACTGGAAGCTGATGATGGGACTAAATTTCATTAGCATCGCCTACAGCGGTTTAGCGCTGCGTCACATTTCATTTAAAGGTCAGTTCTCTGTGGAGTAGAGCAGAGAACAATATAGCGCTGTTCTAAAAACCTAGTGAGCTTCTAAGGCAGCATCTTAACTGAACTATTATATACTGTATATATTTTATGTATATACAGTTGTAGTCAAAAGTTTACTGCAAAATGTTAATTATTTTACCTAAATAAGATGGATCATACAAAATGGATGATATTTTTTAAGCAGCACTGTTCTGAATAAGATATTTTACATGAAAAATGCTTACCCAAATTTATAAAAATATCCCCATTTAAAAGTTTACATGTGCTTGATTTTTTTAATTCTGTGTGTCATTACCACACTGATGGCAAATGAGAGACTAATACTTAATAAGTGCATTAAGGACATTAAGAGCAATTTGAAGATCAGGGTAAATTGTGCTTACATTGTCTTCTGCATCTGGTGCTTCTTAAGGGCAGTACTAATGAAAAAAATATATTTAAAATAAGAAATATTTACACATCTTCATCTTGTTCAAAAGTTTTTAACCCCCCTGCTCTCATCGTGTTTCCTTCTGGCATTGCGTTACATAGTTAATTTTCAATAAATTTGGACATTTTTATTAGTACCTTTCATTAGGCTTTGTCCACCCCCTTGTTTATTTTTTATTTTTTATTTTTTCCACTGAGCTTGTCGTAATGCATTCTGGTATTGTTTTTCCATGATTAGAGAATAGAATGTAGAATGTGGCCAAAAGTATGTATCCTAAAATGCAACTGCATTGTACTGCCAGAATAGATTTTGAAATAGCTTTTGTGTCAAGAACGCACACATGAGGCCTTAAAATACTACCTATGTGGGCAGCTCACATTTTAGAATGGAACATAGAACCTTGCATTTGTGTTGTTCACTAGACCTTTTTTTATTTTGATCTCAATAATCGTGACCCAGGTTTACTGACAGATCGGTTCCTGGTGCATTCTCTATATCTGCTAACTTTTAGGAGAGTATACATGATCATTTTACTTTATATTTTTTGTTTGGTAAAGCAAAACCAAGTTTTTTTTACCCTGTTTGTTAGATGAAGATGAACCTGTCAGCATCTTCCATCTATCACGTTTCCACCATAGTCAGTTTCTAAAAATAACTGTAATGTGTTGATAAAATACTGTATTAGTGCAAAGCTCAAGGGCACATTTTATGTTATTCAGGCCATCAGAACCCTTGAGTAATTGTCATGAAAAGAGTATGTATTAATAGTGGTGATGGTTGAATTTCATGCCATAACTGATTCTGGAGTTCTTAATAGGCCACATTCATTTAGACAGACAATTAACTGAAACACCAAGGACCCAGGGCACTGTTTTTCTGCATCACCACCTCTATATAAATTCAAGGACAGTGATGGTGACCGCATTCTTCTGTCTTTTTGTTATCATATCTGTTGCGTTTTTATTATGCGTTCACACAGGTCGCACGCTTCAGACATCGTGCGAGTTACATCTCACGGTGAAATATGAACTGAAGTATGTTGCGAATTCGAAGACAGTTACGCAGAGCATAGCTATCATAGCAAGGCGATGCTATGCCATGAACCTAAAAAAATAATTCCTGAAAGTATGCACATTCCTTCAAGGAGAGAAGATGTTTTATGCTTACTCTGGTTTAGCACTTCAGAGGTCCAAATTTGAGGCGTAGAATGGCTCTAAATCAAAAAGATGGACCCGAGCCACTGCGTGCACGCAAAAAAATAGCGCACAGGTTTTGTTTGGTGTAAAGGAACATCGTGGCCTAGATGAAAATGCACTTAGCAAAATCTGCATGAAAAAGGAACAGTCTGTTCAGCTGTGGATGAGCAAAAACATCCCCGGAGAGACACTGCGACGCTCCAAGTACATTTGCCTGAGGGATGTTATCTGCCAAGACCTCCTGATAGATAGACCATCAGGAGAAGCTTTGGATGGAGACTTTGGCCTTCGCTAGAGAGATGTCCACTTTGGCTGAAGCTGTGATGTCCTTTTGTGACCATCATTTGATCCTGGTGTAATTCAGTGGCACATGGTCTTGCTGATAGCAATGCTCAGGTGACCTTCTGAGTAAAATGAGATGAGCTGATATTGTCATCAGGCTGTAGTAGGAAAGCTATGGCTCTGTTCCTAGTGAGCTGTCTTGCTGGTATACTGTGTACACAGGCATTTTGTTTTATTAGTCAAATCCTGTCTTATTTATTTATTTATGATGTTTTTGCAGAGCAGGTAAGGCCAACATTTTAATATAATTATGGTAGAAATTCAATTTTTGACAAGATGATTATTTCATTCTAGGAGACATTCATTGTTGCCATTTGTGACAAAGGCCCTGACTGCAGGTTAACTCAATGGTGCACATCCATTCACATATACACTGTTGCATCTCAATGAATGAATGACTTCTTCTTAATATCACCTCAGGTACTGCTCTGGACTGACAGCCAGTTGAAAAGGCCTCTTTTATTAATCGCAGAGAGAGTTTTCTAGAGCAGACCAGATTCAAACACACCAAAGTGCCTGAAGCCATCAAGGCATTAGCAGTCCTCCAGTAAACAACCTGTGCAGTTTGTCCGAATGCTCAATGATCCGTTACAGATAATGTGTGGCTTCTCTTTACGCTGCCACAGACCATGTGACCTGTTTGTTCCTCTGGTCACTGTGGTTTTGAGTTTAGAAGTGTTTAAAAAAAAGATGAAAATCTACTGTCTACAGTTGTGACGAAATGCGAAATGTAGAAATGCTTATTTTTCTTTTTTTCCAGTTTGTAGTGAACTGTATACTGTTTACTGTGTTTCTCTCGCGCACACACACACACACACAGATCTCTGCAGGGTGAATCAGGCATGCTCTTTACACACACCTTAAGAAAGTTATTCATCTGAGGATTAAAATCTTCAAAACAGTCATGCCAATTTTGTGTGCAGTATTTCAGAGAAAAAATATCTGCGTCTTATTCACTCGTCACCTGCAGTCCAGTTTAACTGGCTGCTATCTGTTCCTGTATAGCGCTGCACTTTTTGTCTTAAGCCATTGTCATTCTTTTCAAAATATAACACAATTAATAATAGCAATAAAAAAATAATTTAGTATTTAAGCATGTTCCGAGTTGCAAGACCAGGGTTATTATTAACCTTATTAACATTTTCAGTTTTAACCAAAACTATATAAAGAAATATATATATGTATATACTGTATATAAAACTTTTACTATAAAACTTGTAAACTTTTTTTTAGCTACAACTACTTTCAGCTACTCTTTGTTTAGTTTACTTTTAAGTATTAAAATAATTAAAACTAAATAACCTAAAAATAATATCTGAAACTTAATAAAATCTGTACAGACACATTTAAAATAATTTCATAATACATTTAATAATAAAAATGACAAAAGACATGATTACAATAAACATTAACATAAATAAGATAAAATATAAAAATATAAATGACCTCAAACTATAATCTAAATCTATTTGAATGAATGAATGAACGACAAAACACACAAAAAAATTACTAAAACTACAAATAAAATGAATTAATTACCTAAAAATATAATAGTGTGTCATTAAAATGACACTGTTGAAGACCCAAATTATTATTATATAATATAATAATAATAATGTTATATGTTTGCAGTTCTGCATTATGTACAAAATTCAATATATATATATATATATATATATATATATATATATATATATATATATATATATATATATATATATATTATTTATTATTTATTATTTTTGTTGTTGTTTATATTTTTAATTAAAATTATATAAAATTTAGTGATGTACTGTACATATTCATCATGCCATTTTCATTTCATGACATTTATACACAAAAAGGCTTCAGGCCCTTAAGTGTGTTTTAAACTGGTTTGATTCTTGAAACTTTCCACACGATTAATAAAAACGAAACTTATGAAACAGGTCAGGAGCAATGCCTAGGCAATTATTATGAAGTATGATCATTCAAGAAGACTTGACCGTTTACATCTCGATGGATGTGCACCTTTGAGAAGTTACTGTTAGGAGACCCACTCTCTTTTTCAGACTTTGGTGTTTTTGACCTGTGGTCAGGTTTTCAAGCTACAGATTAGACCTCGTCCATCCATATAAACCACCGCATAATGTTCTTATCGTCTTTGTCAATTTGTTTGCAAACTTTTGCATGGATAATTCCCTGCCAATCTGTCAATCATACGGTGAGACGTAATCCAGAGAGACAGATGTGTCTTGTCATCTCAGTAGCATGAAGGATTTTGTAAATTGGTGTCCAGCGTTAATCTCCACCTGGGTTTTGTGTCGGTCACAGCTCTCTATGAGCCGTTCTCATTACAGTGATGAGAGGAAGGTAATGGCCATCTGAAGCCCTGCGGCGGTGCGACACTTCTCTCCGTGAGATTGTGAGAGCCTTCCAACATCTCACGTGCGGCGCTGCTGGAGGGAGCTGTCTGCATGATAAACATAGTGTGTGGCAGCATCCCGTCCAATCAGTCAGTCAATGGAACAGTATCTCTTTAGAGCCATGATTAACTCTCAGACTGTTGTGTTGGGTTGTGATTTTCCCCAGAGACAGTAGAGCCAGAAACATTTGATTCCACTCCATTCTTATTGCTCCATAATGACAACAGATGACCTCAAACTGAAAAATGACTCTACTAAATGCTATGTTGAGCTATAGTTTGCTATTGCACCCCTTGTAGCAGCTTTGACAATGTAGCATGTACAATACATGCATTTTGTAATGAATCAAGTCCTAAAACTTTTTAAACAAATCATGATTTTAGATTATTTTTGTGGGGCTGTTCGGTGTCTGTCTGTGCTTTGTTTCTATGTAAACACAAGTATTGTTGTAACTAATGGCCAGATTTACTAAACAGGGCAAATTAGCATTAGAGCGTTATTCCATAAAAGCGCAGATGGGAGGGGAAAATTCTGTGTGTGATTTACTGACAATGCACATATTAAAGAACACAGACGCAGCCAGATCATTTCCATAATGACCAGCACAATCTACCAAGAGCAGCGTAAATTAGCTCCTGCTTTAAGACATGCTTTTTTGGGTGTTAAATAATGGCGAGCGCAAATGTTAGTAAATCGCATTGCGGAATTCATTTTAATACTCTCCTCCCATAAATTTTGTGTCTGAAAGGGAAACTCCTACAAATGCATATTCAATAAAGTCAGGTGCAAAAATAACTCTGTCCACACCTTTTCAGCACTAATTCTTCACTGCATGTCTTTAGTAAATCCTGACAGTACTGTTTTAACGCCAAAAGACGGTTTGTGCTGGTGCAAGCTGTTAGTAAATCTGGCCCTAAAACTATTAAGTATTTTTTTTTATTGAAATAAAGCTGAAATGAAATATAAATATATGATGAGAAACTTACAAATTAGAAATGTTGCCTTGGCAACTACTTGAAATAAAATAGATTTAAGTACTAAAATTAAGAAATTTAAGCTAAATAATAGAGATATTTCACACAAATGCACAAAGTATAAAAACTGAAAATATAAAATTAAAAGATAATTAAAAATATTAATACATGCTATAATAGTATGTATTTATTACTGAAATAATGTTAACATAAAACAAATATTTTTTCATTAATTGAAAAATTAAGAAACTTAAAAAAGAGAAATGTTGAACTGGTAACTAACTGAAATAAAATGTTTAAGTACTAAAATTAAAACAGGCTGAAATAAAAATAGTTAAATAGAAATATTTTATACAGGAGCACATAAAATTACTAAAACTAAAATGAAAACCAAAAATATAAAACTAAAAGCTAATTTAAAAGTAAATAAATACTGTAATAGAATGTAAATATTACTTAAATATGACTAAAATAACCCTTGTAAATGCCAGTGTAAGTAAAGTAATCAGATTACTTTTTTCAAGTAACTAGTAAAGTAACACATTACTTTTAAATTTACAACAAAATATGAGTTACTATTTCAAAGAAGTAATGCAAGTTACTTTGTTTTCCTATTTATTCACTGACACCTCCCCTGTCCTCATGTTGAGAGAAATTGAGAGTGAAAAGGCACTTCCTTCAGCCTGAGGCTTATTCATTTCACTTTTGGTGTGAAGGGGCCAAAAATATAACTTTTGAAGTTTTTGTCATTAGAAAACAAACAAGCAAGCCCAGCCCAGCCCAGCCCAGGTGACAAAACTTAACACAAAAGTAACACAATGAATTACTTTCGATAAAAAGTAACTTAGTAACACATTTTTAAGATGGTGTATCAAGTTAAAAGAAGCTCAGTTTTTAAAACATCTAAGAGAAGAAGGAGACTTAACAGAAGTCTCTATTTAATCTCATTGCTTTCTTCAAGAAAGAATTGAGATATGAAAGAGATTTCATGTGTGATTTTATTTGGTGTGATTTCTCAATGTATTAAATGGGAGCTCACTGCTTTAGAGAGCAAAACTACTCTTTCTTGTGATATATATCAGTCCCAAATGTTTCAGGATCCAAGATTAGCAGATTACAGACAGATTGCTGTGGCATGGCTGTATTTGAGCAGAATGGGTTGTTGGACAGGGCTGCTAATTGTAGTAATTGAAGAAAATGTTGTCAGAGCTCATTGATGTCCTTCGCATGTTTCTGTAGCTGTAATTGCATCGATGATGAAGAAGAGCAGACCTATGGGCGCACGTGTATCATTCAAACACATTTATAATCATTAAGATTTCATTAGGATCCTTTGTCCAGTCATAAGTCATTTGTCTCTTCTCTTCACGGCTCGCTCACAGCCATGCGAGATGCTAATTTAATCTTTTTACACGTGTCCTCTGAAAAATAAAATAGACCAGTTGTGTTATATAGAGCAGCGTGCATTTGAAGTGAGCTTAAGTCAAACTCAATGTCATTTCACTGAATGCTTCATGCGTGAGATGTTCATATCAGTTAGGATGAAATAGGTGAACTGCTGCAAGTTTTTATGCTTTTTTTTAAAGGGGTCATATAATGCCATTTTTGTACAAGTTAATATGATTCTTTAGGGTCTAAATGAAAAGTTTGTAATATACTTTAATTAAAAATTCTCGTTAGTATTGTAAGAAAACACTCATTTTACCTGGTCAAAAACAGCTCTCTGTTCAGCACGTCATTTCAGTGCATGTGCCTTTAAACGATCATGAGCTCTGCTCACCCCGCCCCTCTGCTCTGTGGGGCGACGCAACACACGTGGAGTGTTGCCTTGACAGCAGTTGAGGGTATCTTTTGGCGGAAGAACGGCAGCGGGAGTTTCTGAGGACACTGTGCAACCATATCAATTTGAACCGGAGTCGGACCCGGAACAAGATGATGGCCCCGAAGAAGTTCGACAATTAAGGCTCGAACAGGATGTTTCTGAATGGCCGGTTAACGTAATGTCACTTTGATCTATCTTTGTATGTACTGTTACAACACGTTACTGTACTGTACTGTTATTACTTATTAATCAGTAACAGACACCGTTATAAACCATCTACAAAAGTAAGCTTAATGTACTGTTACCGCGTTAACTTCACCACAGCGTACACAGTTTATAATAACACAATAACCATAACGTGTTGTTCATTACAAACGTGGGATTATTAATTATATTGAGAACGTCATACATAGAAAACATGCCATAATGTACACTTGATTTCACGTAATGAACACTTGATGTCACGTAATGAAAGTTAGTGTAAACTTTAGCCACATTCATGGTGAAACATGCAAGCGATTAGCATAGATTAATATAAAGTTTAATAAAACGTTACACTCACTTCTTCTGGAGGTGCAGCAGGAACACGAATTTGGTACCGATCCTTTTTTCAGGAGCAGCTTCTTGGCAAAACTATCTTTAAACTGACCCTCGTTTATAAAGCAGTCTGGTGAGAAATGGTTCGCGCAAACATGAAAGAATTGAGGTTGATCTGGGGGACTATTCCCTTCGAAAACAAAACTCAGCCACTGCTGTCAGCTTCGGCGGTTCTGATTTAGGAACATCAAAACGACTGCTGTGTTCCTTATTACACCCAAGAACAGAACACCACGATCGCTTAGACGCCATTCTGCTCCAGCGTATCAACAACGGCGGACTATGATGACAGCTCGCTCAGGGCGGGTCTGTGTTGAAACGCTCCTGTCAATCAACAATCGTGGGAGGGGCCTCCGATCTTGTGACGTCACAAGATGAACAGCTCGATTTGAGACAGGGGAAAACATATTAGGAGATTAAAAAAAAAACACTGGATGGAATTTTATCATTATAGGATGGTTGTGTACAGGCAGTGCCAACACACATTTCAGTACAATCAACTTGTAAAAGTGGATATAGCATTATATGACCCCTTTAAGAACAGTTTGTGGGAAGTGAGTGAGTTGTGACTCTTGAATGAGTCACACTATTATTCTATAAATATTGCTTTGCTGGCAACATGTTGCCGTCAGACTCTTGTGTGGCAAGATTGCTTCCTATGCAGAACACTCCTGATAACCTTTGTATATTTAGTTATTTAACTAAAATATCCAGCGTAGTAATCTATAAACCACTCTATTTTGATCATTTTTGTGTTTATTGTTATTTTTTATTCTCAGTCAAATGTGGTTGTTTTCCTGACCTGATTGTGAATCAATGTAGAGTACTTTTTACTGCATAATATATACACTAAATACTGCATGCTATTTTTATATTTATTATATTGTATTATTAATATTAATAATGTTTTATTATTTGTAATACTTTATTATTATAATATTGCTTATTATGTAATTTGATATATTTTAGAATATATTTTTGAAAACACATTTACAGCAGTAGTATGCTGCAGCGTGGCATGATTTTATTATGCTGCATGTTTAATTCAGCTAGTATCACCGTTCAGTCATCATCTAAAACAAAATATTTTGTATTTTCAAATAAGTTATAGCAGTTTGTTGTTATATACTGAACATTCTGGCAAACATAGTTGGTCATCCAGGTATTACATGCATACAGGAAAAAAATATCTGTTCATAATGATTTTATGATTATTATGATTTTATTATGATTTTATGAAGTCTTGTGCATTGTTGCTTCTCAGTATCTAAAGATTTGCAGACATTTTACCTGGAAAACAATGTAAAAGTACTCATTAGAACAGAATTTTCGCAGTGTGTGTGCAGTATACTTAAAAAGTAGTATGGATAGTATGTGGACCATGAAAGATTTTAGTTTTTTTGTTGTTTTCTTGGTGTTCTCTCTGGCTTTTAAGGCCCAAGACCTTGCAAGCCTTTTTTCATTTTACATTCAGTTTCAAAGGACAGTATGTTTGCGTCATCATGAGTGTAAGCACGATTGAGAGAACTAGCGACGGTTGTTTAACTTTGTAGATAGACGCCCTGTTGGTAGTTGAATATACCCTGTTCTTCATTTTACTCAGTTTACTTGTTGTTAGACTACTAAAACGTAACACTTAGAACATCCGACCCATCCCAAAACTTTACTGTGAAGCACCTTAAGCTGATTGGAGGCCTAAACCCTTCAACCTTTGACCTTATTCTGACCTGAATCTCCGTTCCCCTTCTCCCTCCACTTACCTAACTCTCTCCTTTCTCTCCTCTGTCATCCATCCATCCATCCTCTACTCTTCCCCTCCTCCGCTGCTCCTCCTGCTCCTCTCTTCACGTCTCTCCTCCGTGGGCCGCCACTGACAGTGAATTTACGTCCAAAATGAAAAACAGGCAAATGGAAACGGTGGCTGGAGGCAGCATGACCAAGAGCACCAGCATCGGCGGGGACATGTGCAGTCTGGAGAAGACCGATGGCAGCCAGTCGGACACAGCTGTGGGCCTGGTGGGAACCGTAGACAAGAAACGGCGCTCCAGCATCGGCGCCAAGATGGCGGCAGTCGTGGGGTTGAGCCGAAAGAGCCGCAGCGCTTCGCAGCTCAGCCAGACAGGTAGGACTCCAATGATGTCCGTCCATCTCATGTTTGTCTCTAACTCAGCGTCTTTTATGTTCCTTTTGTTGTCTGTGTGTTCTTCTCGACCCTTTAATGAGCGTACTTTTCTTGCATCAGCTCTAACAACCTAACAACTTTTATTTAAACAGCCTGTTTCTCAAAAGTGTAAATTGGGTCGGAGCAGGACCGAGGACCGCCGAATAATTGAGACCCTCTGTTTCACACCATTTTTTCTTTCTGTTGCCGTTTCTCTGAAGTGACAAAAGTTCACCAACTGTTTGCAGCTTTTTATTTCAGTCGAGTGTGCAATTAATGAATATGCAACTGCTTAAAGTTTGAATCATTCTGTGCTGTTGCATTCTGATTGTTTTATTTGGGCTAAAGTGATATGGTATTACCATATTTGTTGGTCATGTACTATGGTAATGCTATGTTTTTGGACATTTATCATTGCAATACTGTGTTATTCTACATAATGTAACTACATAAAAATATAATCATTTAGTATAATGGTATACATCAAAATACCATGATATTACTATAGTACATGTCCAAAAACATAGTATTTGTTCTAGTACTGTCAAACGATTAATCACGATTAATCGCATCCAAAATAAAAGTTTTTGTTTAGATAATATATGTGTGTGTACTGTGTATATTTATTATGTATTTATACACACACATGCATGTATATATTTCAGAAAAATGTTAGATTTATATATTAAATATATTTATATATATTATAAATTTTATGAATATAAATATAGACATGTAAATGCATGTAAATATTTTTTTGTATTTATGTATACATAATAAATATACACAGTACACACACATATGTAAACAAAAACTTTTATTTTGGGTGCGATTAATCGTGATTAATTGTTTATATATTAATTGTACATTTTATTATAGTAATACCAAGTCTTTTTGTTAATGATGTACATAAAGTTTGAATATTTTTGTGTTGTGTTAGAGGGTTGTTGAATTATGATTGTTTTAATTGGCTTGTACACAAAGTAATATGCTATTACCATGTTTTTTGGACATGTAATATGGTAATTTCATGTTTTTGGTCATTTGTTGTTGCAATACTATGGTATTCTTTGACTACATAAATATAATCATTCAGTACCATAGTATATGTCCAAAAACATGACATTTGTGCAGTTTATCATGGAAATGCCATGTCTTTTTGTTGCTGATGTGCATAAAGTTTGAATATTTTTTGTGTTGTGGTAGAGCGATTGCTGCATTATGATTGTTTACTTGAAAAGGCAGGTTGCTGGTGCATGGTTTTTGTTTGGTAGCAGATATAAGGTGTTCATGTTGCTCATAAATATGTAATTGCTGTTACGGTGGTTGAAGCTGGTACTTTTTAGGTTCAAACTCTGGAAGGAGCCATCAATGAAGCATCACTGTTGCACTCTTGATGATTTTTTATTCTCAGGTGCTGCAGTATGAAGTGTATCACACAGCAAACACATCCTCAACCCTTCTAGCACAACATGCATTTACCTTTACAAAAGTACCTGAATACAATGATGCATTGAGATATATACCATGGTACTGAATTGCATTTATGTGGCACTCCAATATACTTCTAAGAATACCATGGTACTATTGTGGTACACGTCCAAAAATTTCTTGAATGTTTTGGCACTTTTTTGGAATTTTTATTCTCTTCTCACTATATTCACTGTTTACACAAAAAGTACATTGACATTACCTTGTTTTTGGACATGTACTGTGGAAATACTATGGTATACTTTGAAGTACCTTGATCTACAATGTAAATTCCATGCTGTATGAATATGATCATGCAGTAGCATGATGTAGGGCTGGGCGATATATCTCATGCGATATGCATGCGCATCTCGTCAGTAAAGCCGGTTCCTTGATTAGCGGTAAATCTCCATCACCTGTTTTCAAATGGAGCGGTATTTAATACACAGTGCCGTAGTTCACTGACAAGCTACGCAATATCGCGTTCATTATTGAAGGCGATTCATCTGCGATAATGAACGCGATATTGCGTAGCTTGTCAGTGAACTACGGCACTGTGTATTAAATACCGCTCCATTTGAAAACAGGTGATGGAGATTTACCGCTAATCAAGGAACCGGCTTTACTGATGAAATGCGCACGCATATCGCATGAGATATATCGCCCAGCCCTAGCATGATGTATATACATTTGCTTTGTAAATACTGTGGTGGTATTCTGTGTGAAGTACCTTGGACTACCATGCAAATATAATATATTATAAAGTAAATTAATACTTTTATTAATCAATGATGCATTAAATTGAAAAAAAAATGATAATAAGAAAAAGAGCACCAAATCAGCATATTACAATGATTTCTGAAGGATCATGTGACACTGAAGACTGGAGTGAGACTGCTGAAAATTCAGCTTTGTATCACAGGAATAAATTACATTTAAAATATACTGTATTCAAATAGAAAACAGTTACTTTAAATTGTAATTTTATTTCACAATTTTACTGTTTTTTTTTTTTGTTTTTTTTATCAAATAATTGTAGCCTTGGTGAGCATAAGAGACTTAAAAAAATGAAAAATACCAACCTCAGGAGTTGAACAGTAGTTGTAGTAGCTTGGATTTCCATTTAAATAACATGTAATATGACACCACCATCTGACATGACGCCTGACACCACCATTGTACCATGGTATCACCACAAGACTTTTTTAGGGAATACATAATTCTCATTAAAAAACTGCAATTATTTTGGCAGGACACAGCAGTTCTTTTATCCACCTTATTTCTAAATGCGGAAGTAAGCCTATGGACGAGACTTCCGGTTCATTAGCCGCTATAGGGAAATAAAAATAACAACAACGTGCAGTAAACAGTAAAACTGTTTGCATTACAAACCAGTGTGTTCATAATTAAGATAATACACTAAAATAATATGGTAAGACACACCAATTTACAATATCAAGCAGCAAAACGAGCGGTTTTGTACAGCTAAAAATAGCTGGAAACAAATGAGATCGGAAGCAAGACCCATAAATTTTTACAAATGGCCGCACCCATTTTTACGTGAAGAATAAGGTGGATAGATTACTGATTTCTCTTTACAGTGCTCTGTATGCTCTAGTTATGATTCACATCATCTGTGCAAAGACTTTGTTTTCTCCCATGTTCTGTCTGTCTAGAGTTTCCATGGTTTGTTGTAATTGAAGAGTGTGAGCGTATTTTCCAGTGTGGGCACGTTTATCTCAGCTGTTGCTGTCAATGAGCGGCTGATAAAAACACTCTTTTAAAAATGTCACTGTTTGTCCAGAGGTCAGTGGATTTCTTTACCATCTGTAGCCCACGCTCACCCTCTAATCACCTCATTGGCTAGCACTGGCTGGCTGAAGTCTGAATGGTGACGTGCAGGTAGATCACATGCCCGAAGAAATGAACACAGCCCATCAGACGGCTCGTGCTCAGCCTGCACATGGCAGGTGGTCGGCAGTGTGTTTTTAATAAGTTGGGCTGGTTGCCAGGGGCTGTTGCACTTTATCATGTCTCGTAGGGAGTGTTGTGTCTTCTGCTTGTCTGTGATGTCTTTGAGCATCCTTCCATTAACAGAGTCTCTTGCAAAAAAAAAATAGGACAAACACACAGACCACAGTTGGTCTTTTTTATCTGGAAGAAATGTGGCAACCTAGTATTTGTTGTTGTTGTTGTTGTTGTTGTTCAAAGCTGATGTGTGCTATATTTTTCAATGCTAAAATGCTTTTTTTCCAAAATCTCTAAAATGAGTAACAAAATCATTATTGTTCATTACCATTAGAGCTGTTCTCACTGGCACAGTGGTTAACCAGAAAAATTAAAAATGGCACTTCATGCCCAAAAGGTTGCTGATCCCTGGTATATAGTATCTAAATTGTCAATTTAATTCATACGGAAAATTGGAATATGGGAAAAACAGTTTGTGCCTAAAGCAGCACTTCCATCTGCTGTGTTCAAGAGAACAAAATTGTCTCTTTCAGGGAAATTGATACAAAATAATAATGGAAATGAATGTTGAATCCACTGGGTAAAGTCACTTTAGTTGTTTTTTTGTTTGTTTTTTAGTTGTAATTAATTTATTGTTTGTTAGAGATTGTTTCCATGTTTAGTATTTATTAGTATTATTAATATGAATTGGCTTTTATTTTTATATTTTATATTTTCAGTTTTCATTTTAATCATGTTATTCATTTAGTTATTTTAGTACTTTTATTTTATTTCATCTAATATTTATATTATATTGTATTTTATTTTATTTCACTTTATTGTATTTTTTATTAAATGTAATTTATTTCTTGTTCGCTGGCAATGGTTGACAGATGTATTATTTATTAATATTTGAACTTTTATTGTTTAGCTTTTATTTTTATATTTTTAGTTTTTATTTGAATTCATTTGAAGTAATTTTGTAATGCACATTTTTGTCATTTTTATTAGGTTTAGTTTTTGTAGAATATTTCGTTTTTAGCAAGATTTTTGATTTATTTTCAGTTTAGTTTTGCAATTTTAGTACTTTAACTTAAACTTTTTTTTCAGTTAGTTGGCAGTGCAACATTTATAATTCCCATTTGTTTTTAAGCTGTTTTTTAGTGTCAGTTTTAGTTAAAAATAATAATACTGAGCATTATTTGTTATGATATTTTCTTCTTTGAGCAAATCATTCATGACTTGAGTCAAAGTCACATGACATTTTTGAGAGAGATATATATATATATATATATTTATTTATTTATTTATTTATTTCATATCTTGTCTACATCTATCATTTTTTATGCAATATGTCATATAATTTATATAACAGCTATACATAGCTAATGATATCTAACAAATGCTAGAGACAAAACAGACTAGACAGATTTTCTTCCGTTTTGGAGAAAAATTAGAAACAAAGTCAACACTGAGAATTCCAGTGTTTCCAAAGAAATGGATGTTCATGTTGAGGTCCGGTGTGCTGTTTTATTTGATGCTTTAGAGAGCCTCCTGTTCAGTGTCACGCTCAATACAGCGGCACGCTTTTACCGACTACAGGAAATCAGGTCTGGCTGAGATGTACAGCTCTGAAGAACAACAACACTGGCTCACAAGATGTGAATCATACAGCGTATCAATTTTTCAGGCAGAGCTTTTAGGTGGTTTACGCATGCCGGGTTTTGAAATCCCTGGCCTGTTTCTCAAAGCCGAATCCGACTCTCCGGCTGCTTCCTGCTCCACTTTGTTGTGCTTAATTCAGAAAGCCTGACAGCATCCTAGAGAGGGCATATACTGCACAGATACACGCTGCAAAAAGAGGTTATTCTAGGCCTTCCCTGGGTAAAAAAATTGTTTTGTGTGTTTGAAATACTGTTACACACACTGGACAGCTGAAGATCTCTTGAGACTACTGTCCTCTATGTCTAGTTCACTGTTGTTTCACTATGAAGACTTATTTTATGGTGCATGCAGATTTAGACACACAGTAGAAAGTGCATGTGTGCATTTTTATCTGGAGTTATACTATTTTTGCTATTGCCCATAGTTTAATAATGCATTCAGGTTTGCAGGGGCTGTAGTTTTTATTTTATTTTATTTTATTTTTATATATTTATTTATTTTTGGAGGGGGCACCAGGGTCAGTCTGTGTTACTTGATACCCAAGGCTACTTGGAAAAAAATTAATACTTACCAGCAATAGTGCAGTAAATTGATAGCAATAAATTAAATTAAGTGCAGTAAATTAAATTAGTTTTGTCTAACTGTCCATTTAAAATATCTAAAAATCCTTACAACAGTCACTGTTGATTTAATGTTGACTTAATAGCTTGTCTCTAGTGGTGCTGTGCAGTGACATTCACATTAGTTATAGGTGTTTTGCGTCACAGCTGTTCCTGTTTTAGTGTATCAGCATCCATGTCCATTTTGTATTTACATGGAATATTTTTCTGGTTATATTACTGTGTCTCAGCATTGTGAGTGTCCATGAGAGACCGCTGGAGTCCTGCGGACCTCTCTAATTAATCTTTGATGACAAGTTCTGCAGAAGAGAGCTTCATGGAGCTGAAGCCTTACGGTTTTATTCATGACCAAGCTGAATCATCTCTCTGATTTATGGTGCCCGATTGTTCCTCTCGGCGTTTAGGAGGCCTGAATTCTCTTGTAATTATACCCAGCGCTCCATGGAGAACCATCTCACTTCTAACCTCTGCTGATCTTCCCCTGCCTCCAGATCTGTGTCAGCAAAGAGGCCAGAGCTGCAAGTGTAGATGAAAACACCTGATGTTCGGTGCTCTCTGCAGATTTTTAAATGCTCGCCCTGGCAAAACACAATACATAAGATTGGTTTTGCTCAGATACAGCTCTTTTAAGGCTCAAGAGTTCTTAGTAGGGCTGCATGATAATTGTGGAACTGATAATCATGATTGATTTGCTCAAAATTTTTAATCACGATTATTGTCATTTTAGATTTCATCAGAATTAACGTACATTCACATAAGCACAAATCAAGAGAACATCAGCTTGCATGGTTTATTTACCTAATCTGGTTTCTTCATATTTTATATCCATCGTAAATAAACAAAAACACAAGTTTCTTTCAAAAGATAAACCAGTGAAATTTCTAGTATTAACTCCAAATTATTATTCCAAAATGATGTCTATTTTTTCTATTAAAACAACAGTGTAAAACAGTGCAAACATCTGAATAAATTGAAAGAAAAGACTGGATATATTACACTTTTATTTGAGCAAAATATTGCATTAGAGATCTCTAAACTCTAATTTATAGTATATGGGCAGAAAATGTGTCCATTTAATCCTCCTGTTGTGATTTTCAGACTCCACAAATTACTGGTTAAAGCATTTATTATTTGAATATTTCTCATTTAGGGTCATGAATGTGTGTGCAAAGTTTTGACACAGATTTGTGTTTTGGAAAGCTTATGCACAATTTGCTAAAGAGTCAGGTAAAAAAAATGTTACATTTATTGTACAAATTATGTAAGTACAAATTATGTAACATTTTTGTAGTTATTTGCACCTCAGAGTGCGAACGTTCACTGCAAAAATTTTTGTGTGTGCTGCTGATTTTTACATAAATACAAAATTATGTGGGTCAAATTAGCCACTAACACAACAGAAATAACACTAAGAATAGAAGGGAATTGTTACATTTCTGACAATTTTTATATATTTTTTAGTCTCTGACAAGCTACAGTAAAGGTTTTGTGTTTTTACATGAATCTTTAGTATTTTTCGTCGTGACAATTTTTGAAAAATTGAATGGCAGCCAGTGTGGGTCAATTTGACACCCAAAACAGAAGTTGTACCCAGTTTTTGAACACAACGTGAGAGTTAAAGGAAACTCTTAAATTCTTGGCATCTGGCAACCAAATGAATGAAAGCTTGTACAGGCTTGTTATCAGTGCAAGATAATGCAAATGTCAAATGAAAAATAAATAAATAAATAAAAAATAGGATAAATAGCAAGGCAAATATCGCAGATGATTATGCTTGCTGACAGATGCTAATCGAGACAAGCATAAATCATGATCGCAATTAAAGTACTATTTATCATGTAGATCTAGCTCTTAGTTACATTTCATTTAAATAAATCAAGTTTGTTTCAGATTTTCTCCTCAGATTCCTAGTGAACAGATAGAGAGTTGCTTTCGGCAAGAGTGCAGAAGTATAAGGTTAGCTCAGATTAATAATGGTTTTGTGAGATTTTGTTGACACAATTGAGATATTGAGGTTCTCACGTTTGTATTTCCTGTGAGAAGATACTAAAGCTCTCACATCCACAGCTGATGAAGCATCTCTCTCTCTCTCTCTCTCTCTCTCTCTCTCTCTCTCTCTCTCTCTCTCTCTCTCTCTCACACACACTCTCACTGTCACTCTCACTTTCACTCTCACTCTCTCTCTGCAGAGTTATAATAGATTTTCAAAAATCCCACAGGCTCCTAATGCATCCTGGGAAAGTTGAAACCGCTGGTGTACCCATCAGTGTAATCGATGTAATCTCATCCGTGTGCCCTCAGCCTTCAGTCCTGGAGCCATTTGAGCTTCCGAGATTCTCATGGAGGGCTCATATGCTACAGGAGCGAGGCCCATCTGAATATGTTTCCCGGAAAAGGAAGTATTTTTTCACTCTAGGTGCCATTGAGGCTAGTGCACACTACAGAATCTCTTTCTATGTTTTTAAGTATACTACACTCCTATTTCATATGGATTATCTATATGAAATAGGAGTGTAGTATACTTAAAAACATAAGTATACTACACTCCTATTTCATATGGATTATCTATATTGCACTCTCAAAATGTCAATAGAAGAACCATTTTGGGTTCCCCAAAGAACCTTTCAGTGAGCAGTTATTAAGAATTGTTAAGGTTCTTTATTGGCATTGATGGTTCCATGAAGAACTTTTTGTGCAATGGATGTTAAGGGTTCTTCATGGAACCATCAATGCCAATAAAGAACCTTAACAATTCTTCTAAGAACTGCTCACTGAAAGGTTCTTTGTGGAACCCACAATGGTTCTTCTATTGCATCGCTACAAAAACACCGTATTGGATCCTCGACTTTTAGAAATGTAAAGTATTGAGCATTTCTAATAAGGTTTTTGCACTGAAAAGTAGCAAGGTAGCACAACTCTTGTGAATTTGTTCAATCGTCCTTAAATGTGCAGAGGGTCTCCGTATTGCTGCATGTTTTTGGCTTTAAAGTATTCAGGGGGCGTTCGCTTTTCACAGTTTCCAAACACACACATACACATGTCTATTTAAAATTACATTCTTTTAATTACTGCCAGTCTCTTTTTATAGATGATTTTCCATGCTGCATGTTTTGCTGAGGATTAATGCTGTGTTCATTTGTAAACAATGTGGTTTGGGAAACAGTCAGTCTGGAAAAATATTGCACCCACTTGAAAAGCTTCATTGAGTGGCTCTTAAAAATCTTTCCCCAGTCCGATTCCAGAGAACTGAGTTTGAGGCAGAGCAGAAGGGACATCAGAAGTAGACGCCATGCAGTCGGCACAGGCAGATGGCGGGTAATGCGGCGTCGCAGGGGACGGACCCGTCTTGGCGGCCTGCTTGTTTGACTGAACCAGATTAGGAGCAGATATACACTACTCTACTTCCCATGAATACATTACACATTTTTTAAAAGCATTTAGTTACTTTAGAGGCACTTTTTTTTTTGTCCTGATAGAAGTGGTTAATAAACTATTAACTAAGATAAAATTAAACTAAATGGTGAATTCTGGCCTGTCCGTTTTTAATATTTTATTTTATTTCATTTATTTAAATTAATTGTATTTTTTTATATATATTTTTTTCGTCAATGTTTAGTTCAAATGGATATAAAATAAATGTGAAAAAGGTCACATAAAATGTACTTTGCCCTTCTGAGATGACCTGGCTAACAACAATTTTTGAATATATATATATAAAATACCATATTTTCAGAGTGTGTTATATTTATATAACACACTGGAAGCTAGCAGACCTCTGACCACTGCTCACGTGCAAAGCTGTCTTTTCACAAGTGTGTTTACAAGTTATAAGTAACGTGAGGTTAAACAGACAGTGGGTTTCAGACAGACAAGTTTCAGCTTGTAACTTTTGGAGCTCGTCCCAGCAAAGGTCACTCACAACTTGACATGGTCACAACTTTTCAGACTGACCTGACAGAACAGCATATGAAACCCATCGTCTGGTAGAACAAACATTCTGTACTCATAGTGAACATTACAACAGCTCCTTCTTGCCCCACTTCAGAAATTTGTCTCCATGTAATCTCATACCTCTCACATTCGCAGATGTAAAGCTACTGGATGTCATTTTGGATGTTAAATACCTTGCTCTATCTATAGGCAAAGAAATTTTTGTAAGTAAGTACTTTATTAATCGGTTTCCTGAATCTACACACATACACACACACACACACACACACACACACACACACTGTGTACCCCTCCATCTGGGTACATTAAAATGTTTCTCTATTGAACCTGTAAAACCAAAGATAGTTTTAGACATAAAGCTGACCTTAAAGGAATAGTTTTTATTTATTTTACTTTGTTTTATTTTATTTTATTTTTGTTTTTTGAATTTATTTGTATTGTCTCTTTATTTATTTGGTAGCTTTGTTATTACTTTTGATGTTGATAGCAGTATTTTAATTATTGGTTGACGTACATATGCCTAATCAGAACACAAGGAACAGCCCAAAATATCACAGTAACATGCGTATATTTTCGATTGTATTTGAAGAGTTTATTTGCAAAAACAGATAACTCCGTTTTTAAAAATGTTCAAAAATCATGTTTTTTATTGTGATATCATGTTTTTATTGTGTTTATTTTGTTAGTTAGCTGTATTTTTTAAGTTATTATTTACTCAAAACAACCCAACTGCAGTTTGATTGATATTAATTGGAATGGAGAATAAAAAAAATCATTATTTTGCAAATAAACTCTTCGTTTGCATTTATATTTATATTTGCATTGCTTATTTTCCCAAATATATTGGTATTTTGGTACTCATGCCCTCATTTACTGACAAGACTCCATCTGCATGATAGTTGTAAGTGTTGAACACGAATACAGAACATGGTTTAATTAAGTAAATTGCCCTAAATTGCCGTTAACTAGATTAGACATTTATTAATCTCACAAGGTAATGAGTTTAATTTTGCGTAAGGCATGTATGGTGAAATGCGGCTGTAGAAAGTAGCACATGAGTATCTTTCGCTGTGACAAACCCGGTTACCTGACACAAAACAAAGCAAGTCACATTCTCTGTAGCCATGGTGATCTGTGCGAACTGCAGCTTTTCCTCTGATCCGATTTTCCACGGCCCCCTCTCACCCCCTCACTAGATCTTATGCAAATGAACGGCTCTCAGAAGGTGGAATGTTGCCCGGCCGCGTTCCGTTGATCCTGGAAATGAGCAAAACTGTGTGAAGATGAAGTGGTCGTTCATCTTATTCTGAGCTCTGATCTTAGCACTGTGCTTTGGCTAGAGGGTGGGGTTTTGTGAGTATGTGTGGCCGCAGATAAGACGGCTCAGTTTTCTTGTAGATCTTGTCTGGTGGACTCGCTGGATACGCACATTATCACGTCTCTTCTGCGGGCATCATGTTGACCAAACCCTAAATTTAGTGTTTGGAGAAGGAAAGTTTTATTGGTTTTACTCGGCCTCTGTCTTTGAGAAGTTCTTCAAGAGCAGTTTAATAACACAATGTTGTTCGCAATGTGGGATCAGGTTCAATTTTTAAAAAAGAGGCCACTATTTTAGTGATTTTTGAGTTTGAGTTCTGAGTTTTGAATTTAATTTGACACAAAAAAGAAAAAAAATTGTTACAATGCATTTGTCAAAGATAACACAAAGTTGTAAAAACATTTCCATTGTAGTGCTTGATTGCAAAAAATTAACGAAAACAGTTCGAAAATGTTTTCGCTGCTTGAAATAAAGCTGAAATAAAATATAACAATTTTAAAGAAAAAAAATAGAAATGTTGCCTTAGATTAAGTTGATGTACTAAAATTACTAGAACTATAACAAAAAAATTCCAAAAGCGCATAAAATTACAAAAATATCAATTAAATTTAAAACTCAAAATATAAAAATAAAAGCTAATTCAAAACATTAATAAATACTGTAACAATACATAAACATAACAATAAACAAACATCACATCACATAAACTTTCAGTTTCACAATGCAAAACTTGTACTGTATATTGAGTCTTTATTGACTTGCTTGCTTTATTTATGTATTGCATATCTGCAACTTTCTACAGCCCATGAATAATCACATTTTACATACTGTATGTACAGATCAGCAAAAAATGAAAGTCTAAATAGTTTAATTATAAAGATCAGAGAGAGGGTGGATGAGTATCATAAAAAGCTAAATTATGTTTTTAAAGATATAAGCACTTTAAAGGAATATTAGCACATTTGGAACTAGGGATGTGTATATGAAAAAGGAAAAATCCATGTCATGAATAATAATGAGACAGTGCCTTGTCATAGGATTAGACCATAGAGTCTCATGAGTAATTACGAGATACTGCAGACTCATTGTTGAGTTCAAACCCAGAAGAAGAAATCAGAATAACTAGTATAATATTGTGTTGTAGTGTTTCGTGACCCTTTAAAGAACCCTCCCCATGGTAACACATGTTTACCAAGAAGGGAATAAATGATATTAAGATTTCTAGGTCACACACAATTACAGACAACATTCAAGCAATCTAAAATAATTAGTTGTGTGAATGTAATTAAGCACATTTTCTTTCTATTCATAAAGCATATATTATTTTGGCTTTTTAAGGTCAGGTCATGAAAATCCTCATGGGTTTATCCAGGGCCCGTACACAGACCTTTTGAGGGGCATGTGCTGAAACTGAAAAAAGGGCACCCCCCCCCCCCTTTTTTTTTCTTTTAGCTTTAGATTTATTTCCTATTAATAACAATCATAATAATAATATAGATCATATAGGCTACAGTACATATACAAGGTTTCAGGGCTTCTTTAAACCTACTGTAATTTCAACAGCAATCTTCAGTGAGCCATTTGCTTGAAGATGTTTATGACTTCACTGTGATCCACTGGGATGTCCCTCTCTACACATAAAGTTCAATAAAAATATGTTTGAAGAAAATCTTTTTTTTATAGCTATTCTGTTTGGTTTTATAAGCTAATTTGCATTATTTGATTAACATGTTTATGTATGTCATTGAGAAGAGGGGAAGGTAAAACAATGAGTCAAGTATTTTTGCCTAACTATTTTGAAATATAATTTAAATAATTATGTCTAACACAATTCCAGTCAAAATAGGAGATTATAAGAAACTATAGCATATCCAACGTATCTGCATACTTGGCAAAAACTTGATACTGTGGAGGACCAGGGATGTTGGTCTTTTGAAGGTCTCTTATTCACTACACTTTTCCTAAAATAAGCCAGCCATGGAAAAAAAATAATAAAATATTGTGAAAAGTAGACCTACAGTTGCAGTGAAAAATCTGAATTGTGCCAGAGCTCTCCCCTCCTAATCCTATATATCTGCATGGTAAAATATAAAGATTTCACAGTGATCTGATTCTGTAATGTATTTTTTTTTTTACTACATTACTGTAGTAAAACCATGTTTTGCTGCGTTTATAATATACCATAAGACGACGAGCTAGATTCAAAAATTAGCTAGCTAGGGAATACGTGCATATTAACAGTGTAAGCATTAACCATGCGACCATATAATGTGATTAAATGTATCAGCAAACATAAATCAAATAAGAAATTTCTTAAATATATTTTACCTGGGTGACGAGGATCACTCAAATGCATTCACAGGGGTTGTTGACCAGTGAATGTGTGCAAATGTGCGGCATCACATTACGTTTTCATCAATAGGTTTCAAAGTTTGTTGTAGCTATATGGGCACTCAGTTTTTCCTGTTGTAAAATACATTTGGCCAAAATCTCATTTGATTAAAGATGAATTGCTAGTATGCACAGGCTATTTAAGTGTAGGCTATTGGCTATGACTAAGATGGCAAATGTTAGCGCTCTCTCTTGGGTCCCACCTGTCTCAGACTTCAAATACATAAAATACGAGCCTTTATAGACATAGTGTTTCTTGTGCAAAGGAAATGCTGTACTTATTAAAACAACAAGATATTTAACGTTACCGTTGCAAGACTTCGTTCAGCTGCTGTGCAGGGTTGCTAGGTTTTCACAACAAAGCCCGCCCAATTGCTACTCAAAACTAGCCCAATCGCGTTTTGAGGGTGTCCCCCCACTAAAAATCGCGTTCCAGGGAGGTAAAATACACGTTTTTTGGTGGGGTTCCCTTGGTAAATTCGCATTCCAGGGGCTAAATATCTCGTTATTGAGGTCGCTTTGGCAACACTGCGTGCATGCCGTGGGACTTCAGTTCATTCAGTTGAGATAGAGGAGGTGGAGTTATGAGGTTTTACTGACAGTTTGAGCGGATCCAACAAGATCTAGTCTAAATATTTGTAAAACAGACAGACAGACATAAAGGCTGATTAATAGCATTGATTTGTGGAAGAAAAAATACAAACAAACACCACCACCAAAAAGGGCACTTCGGAGTGTAAGGGGAAAAAGGGCATGTGCTCTGCACAGGTTGAGCCCTACTTGTGCACGTGCCTGGGTTTATCACCGATCATGGTTGTAAAGATAAAGATAATGCATATCCGCCAGTGTGTCACCATGGTGACAGAGATGATCAGATGCTGCGCTGCTGTATGAACCAGATTTATCATAATGTTGACACAATTATGGTCTGCCTGTGTTTTATTAAATGAGACATTCAGTATACAGTACTTTGCTTTGCTGTTTTAGCTCCTGCCATTTACACATTCCTTTCTATAAGAAATGTAAGATAGATTATATCGTAACACTGCATGTTGTTGCATTTTGTGCACTTTTGTGCTATGAAGTCCATTTATAAAAAAATAAAAATTTCCTGAACTTTGCTCACCTCCAGACCATTCAAGATGTGAGTTTGTTTCTTCATCAGAACAGATTTGGAGAAATTTAGCATTACATCACTTGCCCACCAATGGATCCTCTGCAGTGAATGGGTGCCGTCAGAATGAGAGTCCAAACAGCTGATAAAAACATCACAATAATCCACACCACTCCAGTCCATCACTTCACATCTTGTGAAATGAAGAGCTGTGTTTGTAAGAAACAAATCCATCATTAAGGCATTTTAACTTTAAACCGTTGTTTTTGGCCAAAATATGACTCCATAATAATGTTTCGTCCAGTGAAAAAAATCCATCCCCTGTTGTCCTCTCACATCAAAATTCACCAACATACAGTATTTGTTTATAACAGTTGTTGACTTTTTTCACTAGAACGGTGCTTGATCTGCGCATATTTCTCTCCTGATACAGATGCAGCAACTTTTTAACTGGCGAAAGCAATATTATGGATAGAGGACTCGTTTAAAGTTAAAAACATGTTAATAATGGATTTGTTTATTACAAACATGATGTTTTTCACTTCACAAGACCTTAATTGATGTACTGGAGTCATGTGGATTATTGTGATGTTTTTATCAGCTGTTTGGTCTCTCAGTCTGACGGCACCCATTCGCTGCAGAGCATGTGATTTAATGCTACATTTCTCCAAATCTGATCAGATGAAGAAACTAACTCATCTACATCTAATGGAATGAGGGTAAGCTAATTTTCATTTTTTGTGAACTGTTACTTGACTGTACCGGTATAGTTCATACTGTCATTCATCAGGACAGATTAAATTACCTTGATACCTTGATATATAAATGTTCATGATGTCATCATAGTTTCCGTAAATGATCTTGGTGGATTGTTGAAGAGTAGTTAATTTGATTAGTCTACATAGCATGTAATAATTTGATTTGTAGACCTTTAATCAATGGACTAACATTAGTATGGTGCAACAGTTTTATTATATTACACCAAGGAGGTCTTATTGTGACTCAATGCACTGGGAAACTGAATGTTTTTGTAATATCTGTTCATATTTTCTGCTCGTGTTGCATCATCTCTGAAATATTGTAGCGCTGCTGTTTTCTCATTGTCAAAGAACTTGACGCACACGTCTTACGGTCAGTCTTTGTTTACTGGGTCTGCTGGCCTTGAGTGAACGTCTCAAGAATGCCTCTGTGTTCAAAGACTCAGCCATAGATGGACTTCCTTATTTCAAAAACAAGCTCATGAGAAATAGTCCAGTGATCCTGTTCCTCATCTGCCACTTGAGTTACTAAGCAGTTGAGGGGGAAAACCAAACTATCTTCAGCTCTCCTTTTCTCTCAGTTCTGAGGATGACCATGTATAGACAATATTATTTTGAATCTCAGCACTGCAGGATTCATCTTTTTACACCTGCATGTTCTTTCCCTACATGCTGTCTCTCCGCTTTCAAACAAATATCTCGATCACAGTCGCATAGTTGTTTATGCAGGCGTTCAGTCAGCTGCACAGATGCCAGTTCTTTCGATCTGAGCCGTTAGTAAAGCACTAAAGAGTTTGTTCTGTCTTTCTCCATCTGTCCACACACTGACAGAGGAAGTGGTCGTCCCTCCATCTGTATCGCCTGTCTCTTGATTAGACGTGTTAAGAGAATGAAAGTGTGAGGTTTATCACTTCACAGCTGACAGAAAGACATTATATCTATTTAATGTTACTTGAAGGTGATTTCGTTAGGTGAATTTCATGAAAACTGTCAAGAAATGTCCGGCCATATTTCACATCCAAGACTTGCAACTTGCGAAAACCTACCACTATTCTTTCCATCATATTTCGCATCAAAATCAGAACTTTTTTTTTTGACATGATTTAAATGACAATTAAATGGATTTCCATTTCCAAGTTTCACTATAACTTATATAAAATATATAATAAAATATATATTATTCACATTATGGTAATAAAGAATTTGGGGGATTTGTTTAATGTTCATGCAAATAATGTCACAATGGAAAAAAATAAATAAATATTTTTACTATATATATTGCAAAAAATGTTTTATTTTATTTTATTTTATTTTATTTTTGATTTTGTGGTACAGTATGACTCAAACCTTTCCTTGTCATTTTGAATGCACAGACAGTCGATAATGATCAATGGTGATATTTTGTGTAATTTTTTTTTTTAAATTTTGTTTGAATTATTTATTTTATTTTATTCTATTATTCTATTTTATTTTAATTAATTAATTTATTTATTTATTTATTTACTTATTTATTTTGTGGTACAGTATGACCCAAACCTTTCGTTGTGATTTTGAATGCACGCTATTTATTTATTTTAATTAATTAATTTATTTTTTATTTATTTTATTTATTTTTTATTTTTTTGGATTTTGTGGTACAGTATGACCCAAACCTTTTGTTGTGATTTTGAATGCACACACAGTCGATAATCATTAATGGTGATATTCTGTGTAATTTTTTCAAATTTTGTTTGAATTATTTATTTATTTATTTTAATTAATTAATTTATTTTTTATTTTATTTTTATTTATTTTATTTTTTTTGGATTTTGTGGTACAGTATGACCCAAACCTTTCATTGTGATTTTGAATGCACACACAGTCAATTATGGCCAATGATAAAATTCTGCATAATTTTGTTGAATTTTCTGCAGATTTCCAGTTCTGTGGAAATCTGCAGTGCTTTCTGAAGAGTTCCTGTGACTGACTTTTACATCCTCTGGTGTTGTGTTGATTATTCTGAACTGGTGTGGCATGACACAGTGCAGAGATGAAGGCAGGTATAAGAGGATGTAAACATGCCGTTCAGTAGAAATGTTTATCCGCACACACACTCACATGCACGCGGCCGCCTGAGCTGGTCAAAACATCATCAGTCTCACACACTGTTGCCCCATCTCACGGCCCGCTGCCAGGTCATTACATCTTTGTGTTTTTCTCACACGTGGCGCTCTTTAAATTCCCGTAATATCAGATGTTCTCATCTCTCAGGCATGAGCGGACTGTTTGTGCTTTCATGGGTTTTGTTTTCGTGCTCGAGTTAAGTGCCAGTAAATTTGAGGCCTTTAAGACTGTATTGGTGACCTCTATTAATCTGAAATTTGGTTTGACATCATAATTAATAATGATTCAATTCAGTCATATTTGTACAGATCTTCTCTATTTTTTTCAGGTGTTTCACATGTCAATATGGACATTGTTTTTGATATAAAGATGATTTATACAAACAAACAATCTCATATTTTGGGTATGTAAAGATTAAATATTATAATAAATGTCCTTTAAGTTTTTATTATTTTTTTAATCTTAAATCACTTAAATCTTTTATAAATTAGACAAATTGGTAAAATTATCATGTTTATTTTCTCACATTTCTGACAAAAACGGAAAGCTTTTAGTGCCATTACAAGAGAATGTAAAGAGCAAATTTTGACTATAATGCATGCTTTATGCATTTCATGCTCTTGTTATGCCACAAAGAATCGTTGGAAATGTAGTTATGAATGACTGTTGCAACATAAATCAACAAAATGAGTAGTATTTTCTACATTCACAGTTGCAGCTTAGCAAGATCAATACCAGCTTGCTTACACCGTCATTCATAAATTGACAAGTCATTAACAACAACAGCAAAAAAAGAGTATTCTTATAAAAAAGTGAGTCTGTGCTTGAAGATTTGGGAGGTTTCTGCTGTTCTCATGTAAAGGACATTTAGTAATCTATTTGGTTACTTTAAACAAGTTTTAAAATCTCTGGTGTAGATAAACTAATCCTGAGTAACATCTGCTCTTTACCTCAAAGTGGCATTTTAAAGGACAGTGTTTTCTACCCAACTGACAATTGACATTTGTCCAAATAATGGGACTGTATGCCAGTTGAAGCTCTTGAACCATTTACTGAATGACTGTGACCAACTTCCACAGATGAATAGTTTTTTGTTTTTGGTTTTTTTACAATGGATATTGCAGGGGAAAACATTATGAAGAGGTTTGTTCATTTGAAATGCAAATAATGAAGTGGTTGTTGTACAAAGGAAGCTTTGGTACAGCCTGTCCAGTGATATCATCTGTGTTTTTTAGTAGTAGTCACTGTAGTGTAGTGGCTGATTGATTGAATACACTGATTCATAAATGTATCCTCTAATTTGCACTTTTTTGAAACCTGCTTATTGTGTTGACTTCATTTGGTTTATATTGTAGTCCTTGCTTGTGGTCTCAGACTACATATATGTGAATCATGAATCATTAATTGGCATTTCCCAGCATTATTAAGTCATGTGCTCAGTATTCGTAATAGAGGAGTTTTAGAGATTCATCAGATGTTGGTATGGTTTTCTAAGTGGTAACCCAGGGAAAGTTTTCTTTCTCTATCATAGCCCAGGAGACTTCATTTAGTTTGCTTGTGCTTCTCAGATGGTACAATTTGTGCATGTAGGTCAATAGAATTTTTGTTTGACTTTAGCATTTAATATGTTGGGTGTTTAAAAATTGTATTTCATTCTCTGGCTGTCAGTCCTGGTGAGTTTCACAGTCAAAGTCTAGTTTAGACTAGAATTGTATTTCATTCTCTGGCTGTCAGTCCTGGTGAGTTTCACAGTCAAAGTCTAGTTTAGACTAGTTCAGTCACTGTGCCGTAATTGTCTGCTTCCTTCCTTTTGCTGTATTGTGTTATGAGGATGTTGAGACATATATATATATATATATATATATATATATATATATATACACTGCTGTTCAAAAGTTTGGGATCAGTAAGATTTGTAATGTTTTTAAATGGAGTCTCTTATGGTCATCAAGGCTGTATTTATTTGATCAATAATACAGAAAAAAACAGTAATATTCTGAAATAGTATTGCAATTTCTAATATTGGTTTACTATTTTAATATATTTTAAAATGTAATTTATTTCTATGACGCAGGGCTAAATTTTCATCAGCCATTGCTCCAGTCTTCAGTGTCACATGATCCTTCAGAAATCATTCTAATATGCTGATTTATTATCAGTGTTGAAACTGTTGTGCTGCTTAATATTATTTTGGAACCTGCGATACTTTATTCTTTGATTCTTTGATGATTGAAAAGTTAAAAAGAACAGCATTTATTCAAAATAGAAATCTTGTCTAATAATACAAGTCTTTACTATCAGTTTTTATCCATTTAACACATCCTTGAATAAAAGTATTAATTTCTTAAAAAAAAAATAAAAAAAAAAAGGAAAGAAAAGAAAAAATTTACTGACCCCAAATGATGCTGCAATTTCAGTTTTGCTTCACAGGAATAAATTATATTTTAAAGTTTATTAAAATAGAAAACTGTTATTTTAAATTGCAATATTTCACAAAATGACAGTTTTTTTCTGTTATTTTGATCAAATGAATGCAGCCTTGATAAGCATAAGAAACTTCTTTAAAAAACATTAAAAATCTTAATGATCCCAAACTTTTGAACAGCACTCTATATGAGAAAAAATTATTAGTTATTATTAGGTAGTAAGTATTATTAGTACCAGTGGTTGAAAATAACTATATTAGTAATCAAGATCTTATTCCATTGAGTAAGAAATAATAATCTAATGTGCACATTGTTAAAAAAAATTCTGTATTAGATTTTCCTCATCACTGTCATGTTTTGAATTAAAATGTTTCTCTTCACATTTATGAATCTAATATTACAATAATAGCAGAACAAAGGTAGGTTATTTAATGCAATGTACATATTTTTCACATAACATTTAAATATTTTCTTCTGCCTTTAGCACAATCACAAAAAAGACAAATATTTAATTTCAGAAGCAACATTTTTTGAACAACACCTATTTTATACATTTATAAATCTAGAATAAATGGGTCTTTATTCATGAAAATAAAGCTGTCATTATGTTTTATGAAAAAGGTCCTTTGCATCAAAAAACTTAGAATCCTGTCATAGAGACTTTGGGTGATTTTGACCTTAAGAGCACTGTAGAAACCACTAGAATTCACCATGGTATGATGGTTGTAAATTTTGCATATTGCAAAAATCTAGTATTTTAGCCCTCATTAGACACCCTAGTTCTGCCTGAACATGATGCCTTAATTGGCTGTTGAAAATGGTTGGATATGGCTGCTATTCCTGTTATGACTACGCAAATATTTGCAATGCATTTTGCAGGGATATTTTTTTGGGGATAGCAGTGATTCAGCTGTTTCTGTGGCCGGACATGTTCTGTGGTAAACATTTACACTGGGAGATAGTGAAGAGAGAGGTGGAGGCCCGAGATAAAAGATGCACGTCAGCACAGTGAAATAAATCTCGTCTCTTTAAGAGCTGAAGAGAAAGGAGGAATTATCAGCCTGTGTGTGTGTGTGTGTGTGTTTAACACGTGAACTGTGGGTGACTGGCATGTGGACAGTCAGGGCAAGAGATGCTCAGGTTCCTAATGGCCACACACACACATTTGCAGTATCTCTGGGTAAAGCTCATGCGCCTGGAGAAGCATTTGAAGCGCTGAGCCAAACTGCTGCCTCTGATTGGCCGGGGAAGGATGCAAGAAAAGGAGCCAGGCTCCGCCTCCTCCCCCCTCCTGTGCGTGTTAGAAAGGAGATAGCTTGAGGAGAGCCGACAGCTTCACTGCGCCGAACGTACACTAATACTGCATACTCCAGGGAGATCAGTCGACGCAGAACGTTCTCCAGCTGAGGAACCCAAAACAAACCCAGACTGGAGCAAGAGCACCACTTTAAATGTTGTTTAAGAGCGCTCTGCACTCTGAGTTCAACCCATCATCCGCAGTCTCAGCACTACAGCATCCTCTCCGATCCCCCCGGCTGTAAACATGGGCAGGCAAAGCCACGATGCCACGTCCACCACGGGCACGGGTGCGGGCAGCACCACCGGCCGCATGCAGCGCTCCCAGAGCCGCATGAGTCTGTCGGCTTCGTTCGAAGCGCTGGCCGTCTACTTCCCTTGCATGAATTCTTTTGATGAGGAAGATGGAGGTAAGATGTATCACATGTAGAGAGGTCCAAATGAGCATCTTGCATGTCAAAGTTAATTCGTTTTGCAGGATATGTGGTGTTATAGAGCTTACCAACTGTTTTTAATTATATTTAATTGGGTTTGCAGTTATTTATGGTTTTTGGTGGAGTTTGCATAAGTAATGAGCAGAATTGTGCATGGCTGTTAGTAAAATAGTTATTTATGTGCATTAATTGCTGTGACTGTTTTATAACACTTAATAATTGTGCGGTGTGTTTTGATGGTTTAGTGGGAATCAAGCATCATGTGTTGTGACCTTGAAGGTGTTTGTTTGATTTCCTTTCTCTACAGCATCTCTCTCTCTTTCTCCCCCTTCAGTTGCTCTGGAGATTAATATCATTGGAAATATAATATGACTTTTCATACCTTGCAGAACAAATACCTTTTGTGTGATGTGTAGGTGCAGCCAGATTTTAGTTAATACATTAATATATTCATCACTGAGTGAATCTCATGAGAACATGTCCAGGTCACATTTCACCGCAAAATCTTTATTTATTTATTTATTTATTTGATTTTTTTAAAATGTATTTATTTATTTATTTATTTGATTTTTTTTTTTGGACTAATTAAAATGAAGCATATTGATTTTTTTTTCATCACAATTAAGCACATTTTCCCCCCAAAATTCTCAATACCATAATGAATCCAGAAATTGTACTTTGAGGGTTATTATTGTTACTGTACTACAGGAAAAAATACTGTAATACAGTGTTTTTTTGTTTTTTTTAAGAAATCAGCATAAATTAAAGGCAGTACAACACAAATGCTATTATGATGAAAAAAATACTTTACAAATTAATATATGATTATTTTATCAATACATTTTTTTATTTATTTATTTAAAATGGGGGCGGGGGGTAATGTGCTTAATTGTCATGAAGATAGTGTCACATCATTTAATACAGCTTTTTAAAGACATAATCAGAAAACATGGCTCATTAAAGCGACAGTCTACGTGAAAATTAAAATTCAAAATATGTTCTGTATTCTGCAGAAAAAAAGAAAGTTATACAGGTTTGGAACGACGACATGAGAGTCAATAAATGATGACAGAATCATTCATTTTTGGGTGGACTGTCGCTTTAAGGAATGATTGAATTGCGTCCTCTGACATTGTGCATCATTGTTTCTCGGTCAAGTTCAACAAGAGCACAACCGTGTTTTTGATTATTATATACAACTGTGCAGTTAGTACAGAAAAGGACAGTCACATCCGCCGCTATGTTCGTCATCCTCTTGTGTTCAGCTACGTCTCAGGGCCGAAAGCAGAGGCGGATGACATTGAATGAAAAGAAAATCAAGCCTGCCGTGTGTGACCTGCGACTGAGTGGTTTAATCTCAGCAGCTCAGCCATGTCTGCTTCCTGTAGCCTTCCTTCTCTCTCCTACCTATTGAAAATGGGTTCTGCATTCTGAGTAGCCCTCACATTACTGCATCATCCTCATTATTTTTGCATTTGTATTTGGCAGTAAAAGAACAGGATGTGCATCAGTTTTGGACGTCAAGTGAAATAAAGCGAGGACGAGAGGACATGTTTAACAGCAATTTTATCCTCAAGTGACTTATTGCTTTTATAAAGTGGTACCACCAGCAGTATGATTAAGGGTGAAATTGTGCAATGAATCATAATAACGGGAATAAACTACTGTTTTGTCAAGTAATATAGTCATTACTCTAACTGTAGGTGGTTTACGGGTGGCAGGAAACAATGCAACTTAGGGCATTAATAAAAAATCTACAGTGTGCTTTCTTTTTCTGCATATACAATAAGATATTTGTTTTATTTAGTTGTCAAATCTAAAATCTAGTTGTCTAAAACCTTATAAAATGAAAAATGCAAACATGATTTAAAAAAATGCTTTCCTCCTTTTTGTTATGGTGACAACCATTTAGCATACATTCGGAAACCTTATATCATTAAAAGATAAATAATTAGAATAATTAAAGATAAAATGTGTAATATCTGCTCCACTAGCAGCACCAGACAAAACTGCAGACAAAAATAATACCAGATTTATGCCAAACAGGTAGTCCCGCTTCAAAACAACACTATTTATTGAGGTAAATGATTGTTTACAATCCTTAGGAAGTCAACCTATGAATGGCTTTCTTATACTTTCAGCATGTTAACCTGATGAGGAAGATTTTAAAATTAAAACATTACACACATTACCTGTTTGAAAATCAAAAGGCTGGATATTGCATTTAAAATGCACTTCTTCTTTCTTTAAGACAGTTGTGAATTGTTCAGCTCAGAGGATGCTGACACAGGTTGAGGTGTTTGGTCATGTCATGCCTAATTCTGGTTCAGTGCACCGGCATAACCTGTCATGTCAAATCACCCTGCGTCTCGTGTAATGGACTCTATGGCGTGTCTGTAGGCCAGATATAGATGCAGTGTATCTAAAACAAGAAATTGTTGAATTCGGTCCATCCTGTGGGAGCAGTACCACGTGTGTCTGGACCTTCATATCACACCGTCTCGATCAACAGCACATCAGGTGTCATATCTGAGCCACGTGTGAGGCTTTGGTTTCATGTTGGGCGATATGCAGAAACGTGTCCTTCATCACTCTGGCTGAGACGTCTTGATATCCTGACTGACAAACTGTCTGTCTCTCTCTGTCTCTGTAGAAGCAGGAGGAAAGAAGCTGCGCAGCACTATCCAGAGGAGCACAGAGACAGGACTGGCTGTAGAGATGAGAAGCAGAATGACCAGACAAGCCAGCCGCGAATCCACTGATGGCAGCATGAACAGCTACAGCTCAGAGGGAAAGTAAGTACAAAACATAAAACAAATATATATATATATATATAATAAAATTTAGTGGCAAATATATAATATGTAAATATGCAAATACATAAATAATACTATTAATATTAATAATACATTTTTATTAATTAAATAATTAATAATGATTATATGTATATAAATAAAAATAAGTAAAAATAATAAATATATTGTACATATGCTTATTTTAAATAATTATTTCAATAAAATATTATTATTATTATTAATAATAATAATAATATTGTAAATAATTATGTGCATATTATAATGAGATATTAAAATAAAAAAATATATTATTATAGTAAACAATAATAAATGTTATAATGTATATATGCATATTTTTAATAATATTAATAATAATTTAGCTATCAACAACATGTGACTTGTCATTTACTACAGAAAATAAATTATTGTATTCAATATTAATTATTAATTATTGTATTTAATTATTGTAAGTTTACAGTGAAAGTATATGGGGTCAGAGTATTGTACCAGATGTTAGTAATAATAAACACTGCCACAAAGTATCACCATAAGACTTAAACATTATATAAAATGTCTATCCAATCTTTCACATGCAGCCATATCCATTTAAAGCCTGGTAACTTTTACACACTACATGCAACACCATAAATCAGCTGTTTACATTGAAAAACACCCACTTTACAGGTAGTAATCAGAAGTTAATTTACCTACAACAGCAGTTCCACTGCAGAAAGAGCAATTCTGGTGACTTTATAGCTCAAATAAACATTTTTGTACAGTAGAACAAATGTAACTCCTTTAACGAGCATATAAGCTGCACATTTATGCTTTTCACTCTGCAGAATGTCTTGCCCCATAGACTTCCACTATAAATGCTTTACTGTAATGCAGAATGTTTTTATGTGAGAATCAACAGCATGTCACAGATGCTCTCCACTGAGCTTCACTTGTAACATCATGAGATTAAGCTCTACTATTTATCTAATCAGAACCTTTTCTTCTCAGCCTCATTTTCCCTGGAGTGAGACTCTCTTCTGACAGTCAGTTCAGTGATTTCCTGGATGGACTTGGCCCCGCCCAGCTTGTGGGGAGACAGACGTTAGCCACGCCCCCTATGGGTAAGTTCTTGTTTATTTGACTTTCCGTACACTTCACTCAAGCCCTTGTGTCTCCTGTTGCGCTTACAGCAATATTACCCATTTGTGGCTTACATATCCTTGATTTGTTCCATGTATAGGTGACATTCAGATCGGGATGGTGGAAAAGAAAGGAGCCCTAGAGGTAGAGGTCATCCGAGCCAGAGGCCTTGTGGGAAAACCAGGTTCTAAGGCACTGCCAGGTGAGTGCGGATACACTTTCTGATGGTGATTTCTCAGGCGCTTGAAAACTCATCACTCACGATCAAACTCCATCCGTGGTTGTTCTTCTCCAGCCCCTTACGTAAAGGTGTATCTACTGGAGAACGGCGCCTGCATAGCCAAAAAGAAAACAAAAGTAGCACGAAAAACACTGGACCCTCTTTACCAGCAGCAGCTGTCATTTGAAGAGAGCCCAGGAGGAAAGGTTTTACAGGTAAAATGTCATCACTAATGGTTTTATTTACCAGTTTTAGGCCATCATCTCATGGTCATTTGGTCAATCTGCTCAGATACAATACCTTTTTCAACTAGTATATGTCATATATGTCATATATAATACAGTTTATTGATTGGATTAATGATCAAAACCTTTTTTACAGTATAATTACAGTTCTTAAATACCTTTTTTTGTATATTTCCTGAGATACATTTTTAATAAGAGGCATGGCCTTGGTCTATTACTACTTTATAGTGATTTTTTGCCATTCTTTGTATGAGTGTGACTTGATATTGATGGCCGTTTATTTTCTTCCCATTGTAGATCATTGTGTGGGGAGACTATGGACGTATGGACCACAAATCCTTCATGGGAGCCGCTCAGATACTTTTAGATGATCTGGACTTGTCCAACATGGTTATTGGCTGGTTCAAGCTGTTTCCTCCCTCTTCATTGGTTGACCCAACCCTGGCCCCGTTGACCAGAAGAGCTTCCCAGTCGTCTCTCGACAGCGGGTCCGGGCCGTTCGGTCGCTCGTAGCAGTTTCCTGAAATCTAGCGTTATTGTAGCAGCCGTTGGGTGGAGTTTGAGATTTGCGACAGGTCTTGTCCCCCCGGTAACACTGCATGCTTGATGTTGTGTGTTCAGAGCTTGTTTCTTAGGGGTGAAAAAAAGCGGTCCTGTTTTTGCTCGCAAAAAAAATGCCGCACACATTGTGCGCAAAAAGAGCAACCCCTAGAGGGCAGGGACGAGACGAAGCTGGAAACTGGCCTCCTTAGCCTGAGGAACGTCACAATTCCTGCTTTTAGAACCTTTTTGAAGCCATTGGAGATGAGTCTGAACTGAGAACTGACATGTCGAGTTCTTCAGAAGCCCTTTTTGAAATGGGGTGAAACGTTCTCTTCGACTTTCGTTTTCCATTTATGTTTCTTTTAATGTTGATGTATTTGTATCTACATGGGCTAACAGTGTTCCTTGGGTCAAGCCATGCCAACAGACCCAGAAATGTACACACAAAACAAGAATATGACGTGGGAATGAGCACCTCACTCCCCAGGTATGATTCTGCTAGATCAACACAGAGATGAAATGTAGGTTTGAATCATCTTTTAAGATCAAATTGAAGTACTTCTCTTGATACCGTATGAAACCTAAAGAAGAAATAACGAGTTTTTTGTTGCATGGACACAACTTTAGCTGAACTTAAAAAAAAAGTGAATAGGAAATAATTTTCTCAGACTGCTACTTGCAAAAAAAGACGACAAGAAAAAAAGAGAAAAAGAAAAAATGAACCGGATCAGCCATTTTCAACAATTTCTATTATTTTTAAAGATAAATTTCACTAGTGCATGATTTTCATGGGGAGTGAATGCTACAGTGTGATTTGAAAAAAAAAAAAAAATGAAACCTTGTTTTTTGTCCTGTAGACCGTTCATTGGTCTCTCTACTGTATTTTTACAGACAAGCAGATAAATGACAAGCTTAACATTTTATTTACAGTGAGAAATCTGTTCATGTGGCAAAGACGTAAAAAAATGTTGTCTATGATTTATTATTGTAAAGGCGTAAGCCTTATGAAGCTAAAGACGATGTGCAAATTGTACGTTTCTCTACTTCTCCCTTGTCCCAGGGTAAACTCTCTGTACTTCTTGCTTCCGTTGTCGGATTTTCCCCCTAATATTGTTCCAGTTCTCTTTTCAATTTTTATTTTCAAGGCTGTTCGTTTCTTACAACTCTTCTAGTTTTAGTCTGTATATTGTTTGAAGTTCATTCGTTTAACAAGCATGTTGAAAAGGGGTTTTGGCAACATGGCTTGGGCACATCTTACAGTAACTCAGCATGTTTTGATAAAGACGATATTTGGAGAAAAAAAAATGCAGTTTCTTGTACAGTGCATGTCGACGACGATCCTCCCCCCCCCTTCACCCTGAATTGAATTTTAGTGAAAATTAGGCAGTGGTCTCACACGGACCAGAAGGGCAAAATTCCGAATGAACATTCCACCTTGTAAAATCATACTTTGTTGACAAATTTAAGGGAAAAACGTGACCAGGGATTTTTATATCTTTACGGAAATATGAGCTGCAGTATTCCTGACAAAAGAGCCCAAAATTTCACGAGATCTTTTTACCGGAGACGGCTGCAGCTCACTGACTTTCGCAGTATTGTGCTGTACAGTTTTCCGAGCATGATGCTGTCTGCAGAGAAATGCACATCGGGATGATGATATTGCCACACGATATGACTTTGGTTTTTATTTCTTCGTTTCGAGAAAGTAGAAGTCATTTAATATATTTTTGTTAGTTTATTTACAAGCCAAGACCTATTTATTTTTTATTTTCTATTTTTTAGTAATAATCAGAGCTTCTTATATCTGAGAAGTTTATGAATCATAGTTTTAATGCCTGAATGGAAATATACACTGAGACATTATACCTCTTCCTATGAAAATAAACATTTCTGATTAATCAATATGATTTTATCAAGCTTTCAGTCTATTTATGATTTACGTGTAAATCTGTCACACTGTCACACAAATCTCCATTAAAGCAAACTCTCTAGATATTGTCAGATCTTTTGGAAGTGGGATAATGTCTCATGATGTCAAAGGTATGTTCTGTTCTATTTCAAATGCCTTCTCTATTGTTTTTTTTTTTCTTTTTTTGGTGCAATGTGTTCATGCCAAGGCTATGTCTTGGTCAAGTATGGTTGAGTACAGAGATTTATGTAAGTTATTTTTCAAATTAAAAAATAAAAAATGGATATTACACTGGAAAATGAGCATTCGCAAACAAAAGCAATACGTCTCTATAATGTTTTTTGACATCACATGAAAAACATAGTACACACACACATATATGCATGCATACAGCTTTAGCTTAACTTAAAAAGTGAATAGAAAAAATATAATTCAAGAAAAAGGAAAAACTCTTATGTTTTGTAGCATATATCAATGGTAAATGGAAATGTACAATATGTATAAACATACAGTACATGTACTAGTTGATCATTTCAGAAGTGTAATAATAACAATACTTCATTTAAGTTATTTATTCATTTATTGTATCATAAATGTATAGTGCTATAATTATGTCCTAGGGAAGTTTGTTTTGTTTTCTTATGTTCTGTGGTTATGAGTAAGTGCTGAGATGATGGCTAAAAAGGAAGTGAACAACGGGGGGCTAAAATCAGCTTCCTCTTGCTTTACTTTAAAAAGATGAATGCTGGACTGTCACAACACACTCGTGAGCTGACAAGACTGCTGACAAATAAAAGGTAGGTTAAACGCTGAAAAATAGGTTAACTAACTGTGAAATACCTGCATGACTGTTCAATCAGAGGATAGAGAGTTTGTCATCACAAAATGCATTATAAGATAGACTAAATTGTATTAACCGATTTGTTGCTGCTTCAGTCAATATAATATCAAATTTAAGCATTGGTGTTATATAACTTAAGCCACACTGACAAATGTTTGAATATCACTGAATTAGATAACAAAATATCAAAGTGACATTGCAAAAACTAAATTCATTTTTTGAGCCATTTATTGCAATTGACCTTGTAGTTTCATCATGCTGTTTGAACCATAAAATGTCCAAATATAACAATGTATCTATTGTTTTATCATCTAAAACCTAACAAATGTAAAGTTTTTACTTATGTGCTTGTGCTGCAATTACAGAAGAATTCATTTGATTTGATATTTTGTTATCTAATGAAATGACATAGACTTTTTAATGTAATGAAATCAAAATCTCTATTCTTGCAATTTCAGTTTACTGAGACGATGATGATTCAAGCTAAGCTGCATCAACTGGAAGAAGGACTAAGATGGGTCTGGTCCAGAATATGTGGTCTCTACACGACCAACACCACAAAAAGCTGGAAGGAAAAACTTCTCCTGTTGACCTGAAACAAGTGAAGAGCCTTCTTCTCACTTCAGGAACCAGTTCAGTTATTTTCTTCAACATCCAGAACACGTTACGCAACATGAGACTCCTTGCAAAAGGCCTTCTCTGCAACTTGGAGGAGAAGTTATTGGATATTAATACAGAACCCCTCGGGAATTATATTAAAATGCTGAAGTGGGTGGGGAAAGCAACTTAAAAATTACTTAATAAACTTCCAGTTAGGGAGTTACCATGCAAATTTTACACTAAAAGCAAAGGTGGACTCGGAAGACTTCAAAATTCACCTCACCGAGGCCGAACAGGCTTTAAACCAGACCGCGCAAAATGTGTTAGCCCTGACTAACGCTTTGTCTTCAATAGGAAAGATACTGTCTCCAACATTAGGTCTTCTAATTCTTCTACTTTTCACTGCTCTATACCTAAGAAGATTCCACGTAGACAAAAAGTACAACAACATATACATCACGAAAGCTTTCCGTTGTTTTGACGAGAGGCAAAGGGAAGAGGGAAAACCGTACGTCCTTCCGCTCACCAAAAGCGAATCGGAACGTTACGTAGTGACTCCGTCTATTCGTCCGACAGGTCGGCGGTGGAAAGCCATGCTAAGGTTCAGTCTTCCCATATTTACTCACTGTCTCACCTGGCTAGTGTTTATCAGTCTAGACGCCCTGATTTACTGGCTTATTGTAGTTCTGAGCAAGCGAATCGGAGAACTGGAGCCACTTCGTGTTCCAGTGGGAATAGAAGTTAAGGTAGCCTATAAAGAAGTTGCAGTATTGTTTTACGGATCTTTGGATATGTTTATCCTTTAATCCTTCATTTATCTATAACCGAACTGAGTGTGAACAGAACCGTAGCACTCTAAACGTTATAGAATCTGGTTGCACTTTCTGTCAAAACTGAATTGTCTGGACATAAACTATTTAGCATTTCAAACTGGAATAACCATCATATTTTTTCTGTTATGTGAAAGTAACCACAGATATTTTTCGATTGTCTATATATAAAAGCAAAGTACAGTAGGGAAAGAATCCTGTTTTACTCTTTTATAATCAACCGTCTGAACTAGATCCATATAGGATTGGCAATCATATTTTGCTGTTTATGAATGTACCCACATGTATTGTTCTTGTTTTGGTAAATGCAGTCAATTTGGTTATACAGTCAGGTCCATAAATATTGGGACATCGACACAATTCTAACATTTTTGGCTCTATACACCACCACAATGGATTTCAAATGAAACGAACAAGATGTGCTTTAACTGCAGACTGTCAGCTTTAATTTGAGGGTATTTACATCCAAATCAGGTGAACGGTGTAGGAATTACAACAGTTTGCATACGTGCCTCCCACTTGTTAAGGGACCAAAAGTAATGGGACAGAATAATAATCATAAATCAAACTTTCACTTTTTAATACTTGGTTGCAAATCCTTTGCAGTCAATTACAGCCTGAAGTCTGGAACGCATAGACATCACCAGACGCTGGGTTTCATCCCTGGTGATGCTCTGCCAGGCCTCTACTGCAACCGTCTTCAGTTCCTGCTTGTTCTTGGGGAATTTTCCCTTCAGTTTTGTCTTCAGCAAGTGAAATGCATGCTCAATCGGATTCAGGTCAGGTGATTGACTTGGCCATTGCATAACAGTCCACTTCTTTCCCTTCAAAAACTCTTTGGTTGCTTTTGCAGTATGCTTTGGGTCATTGTCCATCTGCACTGTGAAGTGCCGTCCAATGAGTTCTGAAGCATTTGGCTGAATATGAGCAGATAATATTGGCCGAATATTGTTGGCACTTCAGAATTCATCCTGCTGCTTTTGTCAGCAGTCACATCATCAATAAATACAAGTGAACCAGTTCCACTGGCAGCCATATATGCCCACGCCATGACACTACCACCACCATGCTTCACTGATGAGGTGGTATGCTTAGGATCATGAGCAGTTCCTTTCCTTCTCCATACTCTTCTCTTCCCATCACTCTGGTACAAGTTGATCTTGGTCTCATCTGTCCATAGGGTGTTGTTCCAGAACTGTGAAGGCTTTTTTAGATGTCGTTTCTGGCCTTCCTGTTTTTGAGGCTCACCAATGGTTTACATCTTGTGGTGAACCCTCTGTATTCACTCTGGTGAAGTCTTCTCTTGATTGTTGACTTTGACACACATACACCTACCTCCTGGAGAGTGTTCTTGATCTGGCCAACTGTTGTGAAGGGTGTTTTCTTCACCAGGGAAAGGATTCTTCGGTCATCCACCACAGTTGTTTTCCGTGGTCTTCCGGTCTTTTGGTGTTGCTGAGCTCACCGGTGCGTTCCTTCTTTTTAAGAATGTTCCAAACAGTTGTTTTGGCCACGCCTAATGTTTTTGCTATCTCTCTGATGGGTTTGTTTTGTTTTTTCAGCTTAATGATGGCTTGCTTCACTGATAGTGACAGCTCTTTGGATCTCATCTTGACAGTTGACAGCAACAGATTCCAAATGCAAATAGCACACTTGAAATGAACTCTGGACCTTTAATCTGCTCATTGTAATTGGGATAATGAGGGAATAACACACACCTGGCCATGGAACAGCTGAGAAGCCAATTGTCCCATTACTTTTGGTCCCTTAACAAGTGGGAGGCACATATGCAAACTGTTGTAATTCCTACACCGTTCACCTGATTTGGATGTAAATACCCTCAAATTAAAGCTGACAGTCTGCAGTTAAAGCACATCTTGTTCGTTTCATTTGAAATCCATTGTGGTGGTGTATAGAGCCAAAAATGTTAGAATTGTGTCGATGTCCCAATATTTATGGACCTGACTGTATAATCCAGTATCACTCTCCTTCATAACTGAATTGTGTGTAAAGAAAAGCAAATGTATTTTGCTCCAGTTTGAACATAGCAACTGCTATCATCTTCTGTAGGTTTAAAGGGATAATTCATGCAAAAATGAAAATGTTGTCATAATTTATTCACCCTCATGTCTTTCCAAACATGTATTACTTTCTTTCTTTTTGGAAAAAAACAACAACAAAAAAAACAGGGTCCATACAGTGAAAGTCAGTTGGCCACAGTGTTCTTTGGACCACAACACTCTGCAAAATATATTTTGTGTTCCACAGAAGGAAGAAAGAAAGTCATACAATTCCAGATCGACAGGAGGGTGAGTAATTGATGTCTAAATGTAATCTAATTATTTTCTTTCCATTTCTCCTTTGTTTTGACTGGAGGCCACATTTTTCTTAGGCTTACCTTTTGATGAAAATGCAAAAGGGGCAAACTTTTCCTACATGGTGTCTCTGTTTGAGAAGAAGTGTTTGCCTGAACCGGAACTGTGGCTCTATTAGTCTCTGGTTCCTCTGTCTGTTGTCCTGGCCTCGCTGGTTGGTCTGATTCTGCTCTCATCACAGATGGTCCAGCTTAGGGTTGTGCTATCTGAGCAGTTTTTCTCAGACGTCGCAGAGAAAAGAGCTGCCTATCTGCACGCAAAGATTTCAAGAAAGTGGTGCAAAACTAGAGTAGAAGGACATGAAGGAGCTCTGAAGACTTTAGCCATGCAGGTTTGTCACATGTTTTCTAGTAAATATATCCAAACATCTTTAAAACAGAATAAATTTACTTGTGTGTGCAGGATATAAAGACTTGTTTTAGGAGAAAATATAAGTTTTTATTTATTAGCCCATTTTCAAATAGTTGGTTTTCTTCTTGCTTTATGAATAAACCTCACTCAGTAATTTCGTTACTATTTATTTAGTATCTTTTCAAATGGCCAGTGAAGTAAGAATAATGCATTTAATTCAAAATATATTCACTGAAAACAAGTCTTCAGTTTTGCTTCTCCAGAAACATACAGTAGCAGAAGATGTATGATGATAGCTGCTATAATCCTGTGAATTCAGCACATATTTTCATTGTGAATTGTGTTGTGATACATAAAAAAAGAAAGAAAAAGTACTATGTGTGAAATCACACTTAAGTAGCTGTAAGCATCTGTATTCAGATTCTTGCAGAGGATGTTTTGGCTATAACTGTTATAATGTAGATTGTATAAACAATGTTTTTGTTTTTATTGCAGCCCAGTTTTTGGTGCCCCTTACTCTTCCATAAGCACAGGACAAACCCTGATGGTGTTTAAATACGCTTGAAGTTTGCAACGCACCAGTCTGTTAATCAGCCATAAATGCAGGTTTGACATTTTGACAACACAACATTCACACTCCTTTTTATCAAAAAGAGTTCCTTAGCATTGTACTGTATAAAGAAAATAGGTGTCCTGTTTGTGATGACTCAGTGATCAGTATATAGGGGGCAAGTGGATATTAGGCCATGGGGCCCCATTTGTGCTGTATGGACCAAGGAGTCCTAGAGGTCATCGCACACTGTTTGTGACCAGGGCCATTGTTTTCAGTTTACTTTTGAGGGGTTAACAGACTCAGACTGAGGTGGAAGTCATTAAGCAATGAGCATATGCATACGTTTTAAAATTGTACAAAACATGTAGACAACCGTTCAAAAGAATAGTGTTGGTGAGATTTTTAATGGTTTTGAAAGACCTTATGCTCACCAAGCTTCCATTTATTTGATCACAAATACAGTAAAAACAGTACTATTGTAAAATATTATTACAATTCAAAATACAATTCAAGTGCAGTCGTGGCCTAATGGATAGAGAGTCAGACTTGTAACCCGAAGGTCGTGGGTTCGAGTCTCAGGTCTGGCAGGGATTGTAGGTGGGGGGAGTGAATAACCAGCACTCTCTCCACTCTCAATACCACAACTGAGGTGATACCCTTGAGCAAGGCACTGAATCCCCAACTGCTCCCTGGGTGCTGCAGCATTGGCTGCTCTCTGCTCCAGGTGTATGTTCACTACTGTGTGTGTGCACTTAGATGGGTTAAAATTCCAAGTAGGGGTCACCATACTTGGCCACACACCACTTCCCTCTAACTCTTTTCTATTTAATATATTTTAATGTATTTTATGTAATTTATTCCTTTGATAGTAAAGCTGAATTTTCAAGAAATATTTCTTATGATCAATGTTGTAAACAGTTAAGTAATATTTACTTGTATATATGTATATGTTGTATATAGCATTTATTTGAAATATACATTTTTTGTACTATTATAAATGTCTTAAGTGTCACTTTTGATCAATTTACTGCGTCCTAGCTCAATAAAAGTAGTTTTTCTCATGAAAAAATTGTCTTCCCAGAGTCTGATCATGACAATATAAAAATGTATTAAAACATTTTGTAGCTAAAAAAAAAAAATGTATTCAACAATACTGTACGGCATTTTTGGGGAGTGACTCAAAACAGAAGAGAATATCAGAGTTGATCATTGTTCATCACTAATGCATAAGTGGTCCTTCAGTCATTCCTTGCAGAACCATTTTTTCACTGTAGAGGGTTCTTGAGATGAGTATATAGTTTTTTGGGGATCATAACAATTTTTGGGTTCTTCAAAGCAGTGCGGTGGTTTCTTGGTGTTTACAGCACCAAAATGTTCTTTGTGAAGCTTGAAAAGTTTCTTCCATTGCAAAGCATTTTTTGGTTATAACTTGAATCTTTGTTTTTAACAGTATACTGCAAATTCATCTTATAAACCATCCTTATAAAACATTTTTCTTCCATGATTCAGGATCTTTTCAGGGCTACAGATATGATTTCTCCAGTATATGGTTCTCTGCACACAGCACTGGGCTTTCCAACCTAAAAAAACAAAGACAGTATCATTAACCTCAGTTCCTATAGCGCACAGTGACCACACTTCAACATTTTAGGGCATGCTGGGCAGCTTTAGAGCAGAGCCCAAAATTGTCTTACCTTTTCTCGCTGATTAATTCTCTTGTACACAAATTCAGAGAAGGGTTTCCGTGGGATGTATCGTCCCGCACCTGGTTTTGTGAACAGTTGCCCGTTTTCATAAACCACCTTCCCCCTGGAGATTGTGACCACTGGAAGCCCATGACACTGCATTCCCTCAAAAATGTTATAGTCCACAGCCTGGTGGTGAGTCTTTGCTGAAATCACCCTAAAAACAACATAAAATATTAGTGCTGTCAAACGATTAATCGCGATTAATCGCATCCCAAATAAAAGTTTTGTTTACATAATATATGTGTGTATACTGTGTATATTTATTATGTATATATAAATACAAACACATGCATGTATATATTTAAGAAAAACATGTTATATTTATATATTAAATATATTTTTATATAATATAAATTATATGAATATAAATATAAACTTTTAAATACATGTAAATATTTTCAAAATATATACTGTATGCGTGTGTCTTTATATATACAAAATAAATATATACAGAAGACACACATATATTGTGTAAACAAAAACTTTTATTTTGGATGCGATTAATCGCGATTAATCGTTTGACAGCCCTATAAAATATACATGCGCACAATAATTATTAATAAAGTACATTGACTTACTTACTGACTTACATTTATATATAAACCAGTAAGTATGTGTGTGTATATATATATATATATATATATATATATATACAAACACAGTGTCTTGCAAAAGTATTCAAACCCCTTCATTTTTTTTACGTTGTTATGTTGCAGCCTTACATTAAACCGCTTTAAATTACTTTTTTCCCCACAACAATCTACACTCCACACTCCATAATGACAAAGCAAATAACAGGTTTATAACATCTTTGCAAATTTATTATACATAGGAAACTTAAATGATTCCATTGCATAAGTATTCAATCTGGGATATCCCATCTCTGGGACAGATGAAATTTAGCTCAGGCGCATTCATATTCCTTGTAGATGTTAGTATACTTTGAGTGAAGTTAACCTGTGGCAAATTCAATTGAATGGGTATGATTTTTAAAGGAACACAAGTCTTAATATAAGGTCTAACAGCTGAAAAGGCATATCAGAAGAAAAACCGAGCCCTGAGGTCAAAAGAACTGCCTGTAGAGCTCAGAAACAGGTTTGCGTCAAGCCACACATCTGGGGAACTGTTCAGAAAAAATTCTGCTGCATTGAAGGTTCACAGAATCACGTAGCATTTATTATCCATAATGGAAGAAGTTTGAAACAACCAGGACTCTTCCTAGAGCTGGCCTCCTGGCCAAACTGAGCAACTGATGGAGAATGGTTTTGGTTAGAGTGGTGACCAAGAACCCGATGGTCACTCTAGTTGAGCTCCATGATCATATGTGGAGATGGGAGAAACCTACAGAAGGACAAACTTCACTGCAACACTCCACCAATCTGGGCTTTATGCTGGTTTGGCAAGTATCAATCCTCTCCTCAGAGAAGACACATGAAAATACACTTGGAATTTGCAAAAAAGCACCTAAAGGACCCTCAGACTCTGAGAAACAAGATTCATGGGTTTGATGAACCTCAATTCTAAGCATCATGTTTGAAGGAAACCAGCTCTGCTCATCACCTGCAGAGTACCATCACAAAAGTAAAGTGTGGTGGTAGCAGCCTCATGCTGTGGGACTGTTCTTCAGCGCCAGAGACTGAAGGACACATCAGAGTAGAAGACAAGCTCAATGCACCAAAATATAGAGATAGCCTTAATGAAAACCCAGTCCAAGCATTCAGAACCTCAGATTGGGCAGAAGTCTACCTTCCAACAGGACAATGACCCTTAAGCACACAGCAAGAGTGGCTTATAGACAACTTGGTGAATGTCTCGAGTGGCCCAGCCACAGCCTGGCCCCTAGAAACCTAACAATCAAATATTTCTGGAGAAACCTGAAAATGTGCATCTGCCCCTATCCAACCCGACAGAGCTTGAGAGGTGAACAGGTGAGGTGAAGAATGGCAGATAACTGCCAAATGCTGATGAGCAAAGCTTGTCGCATCAAACGAAAAAGACTTGTGGCTATAAAGGTGCTTCAGCTAAGTACTGAGTTAAGGGATTGAATACTTATGCAACATACTTATTTCAGATTTTTTTATAAATTTACAAAGTTATGACAGTTCTGTTTTTGCTTTGCCATTACGGTGTATGGAGTGTAGATTGATCATTTTAGAGTAATATAGTAGTAGAGTAATTTTATGCAGTTTAACATAAAGCTGCAACATAACAAAACGTGAAAAAAAATGAAGGGGTTTGAATACTTCTGCAAGGCACTGTATATATTTAATTATTATTAGCATTAGCATTAGCATTTACTGTAGACTATTACCCAGCCCTAATCGTAACAAATGACTTTAATAATTCAGCAGAACCTTTGAGCCCATTTACACTGTGTAAAATGGCAAACTACAGTTTTTCAGCCCAAATCTGTTGTTTCAGCTTATTTTTTTAACCATTCTTTTGATGTATCAGCACAGTTCAAAGAATGAGCTCTGAGTGGCCATCTGTCTCCAGCACTGAGACAAACCAGCAAAAACAAGAGTTTTCCAATTAAGATGACAGCTATCATCTTAAGCTAATTTAGAAAGATAGTAAATGTTATGGATTCCATGAACTGACATTGTGCAAAGGATATTAATAATTTTCATACCATATTCAGTTTGACTAAGAACTTGTCTGTACATAAGTTTCCATTAATTGATTTATTATGAACAAAAATCGCATAGCTTGTGCACTATACCATTTTATGCTTTTTATTGTTGCATCTATTTTGCTGTGAAAGACAATAAATATTCCAGCATTTCAAAATGATGAATGCTACAGTCCCAAAATTGAGGGTAAAGGTTGTACTGCTTGAAATATATTGCCTAAAATATTGCAAACTCATTCTTATCTTCTGACAGCTTTTCTTTCATGGTGTCTGACAGTTTCTGTTTTAAACTTAAGTTTTAATTTTTTATGTTGCTTGGTTTGTAAAATGATTATAAAGCTGACCACCCATTCTAGATTGCTGTATGAACTTCAGTAAAGCTGAAATATGTAACTTTTTTGGTGTTAAAATACTTTCTAAATATCACAGGTTGTTTTGAAAACTCTTAATTTTCTGGAAAACTATGAATACTGTGTGGTGCTATGAAAATTTCCTTATTTGTAACAACCTGTGCTTTGGCTTTGTTCATCAATGGCATGTTTGGAATTCCATTTTGAAAACATTCGTTATTTATTCAGTTTCAAAGTTAGAAATCACATCATTTAGCTGGCGGATGAATTATTTGTTGTATTAATATTAATAATTGTAATAACTTATTGAACAGTGGTGGTTTGGTGCCTAGGAATAGGCTTACCCTTACAGGCTGTAAAATCATAACCCTTCATCCTAATAATTATCTGAGGGATGGATAATTATGCAATTTCACAGTTGAATTAACTGTCAGTCCAATCAAATGTGAGGTACAATAGGAAAAAGCTTAAATCTAAACACAAAATGTAGGTTCATGCAAATATCGTGGACAACTGTCTTGCTTTCCATTATTTTCTGTGCCGAACACATCCAGTTGACCCTAATTGTCTAATATGGACCCAGAAACGTCACCGGTCTCTTATTAGCGCGTCTTACACAAGCGCTCAGTTCTTATTAATGCAGTGCTGCTATGCGCTAAATTTCAGCACATTGCTCCTCGCTGCTTAACTCACATGAGCGGTTGGTTATTTGCCTAGAGGGAGCTAGCCCAGATTCACGGGGAAAAGGAGTAGCAACGTGGCCCAATTACATAAGACCCACGGCCGTCTGCTGTTTCTGTCCTCTTTTCTCATGCGTGCGCTTTACAAACGACGTGTTTGAGCAGGAAGAATGCTTCAGTTTCTCCATTTATGGTCATTTCTTTGCAGCCAATCCTCTGTATTAATGCTTTGTCATGGCAACATCTGCCTCTGTACTTCCAGCACCTATAGAACCTGTATGACCCCATTCATGCAGAAATATGCTTAACCTTCATCCCAGGTATTTGAGCAGACACTACATTTCAAAGCGTTTTTGGCTTTTAAAGCAAACTTTGCAGATTTATTTTACTATTTATGTCAGGTCCAAATATGTGACTAAAGACCCTCCAAAAACTAAGGTATATGGATTTCATTTCCTAAATACTTTGTCAAGTAGGCTCATTTCAGATGAACAGCAAAAACATAGCAATTAAAGTGATGTACAAAGCCCAAAAACATTGCTGACTTATTCAATTGCAAATAAACTCAAGCACTCGTGAAATGAAGATATGTAAAAGCTGAAGCCCATGAAATGAGAAGGCTGGATTTTGAATTATACAATCAAAAGTTTATGCCACATTATTGTGTAACAATAAGGCATTGATTTTGAAAATGTTAGAGAAATGTGAAGTGCTTGCTTGGGTGTTGTTATGTGGGTGTTTGTATGGTTTCTAAGGTGTTGCTAAGTCATTGCATTCTGTTAAATGGGCCTATACCCAGTCTCTATGATATGATACTTCACTCTAAGTTTATGGGACAATTTTTCCTATCTTATTATCCAACAGGTGAAAATTGTAAGTCTGATGACTTAGAAAAGTAAAAATACACATCTCCTCAAAATGCTGTACAATTTCAGATTTCATTTGTGTCCCAATACTTAGGGTTAGTGGTTTGTTTAAATGCCAAACCCTCAAATATTCCTTACCTGTTGTACTAGTATATAGAGTACTGCAGCTGTGACGTCAAAACCTTCGCCATAGGATCCCTCAAGATTTTCCTATGGGTTTTTATAATGTGGTTTTTCAGTTTACAAGTAAAATAAGGTCTGCGGTAAATCTAAACTGAAAATACTTGGACGTTTTGCTCTACAATGTAAATTACATACACCCATACTGCGAAGCATTTTTTTTTTAAATGTATGGTTGTAATAAGTAACTACATGTATGCAGTTTACATTGTACAACAAAACACGCTAGTATCGTCAAGTTGCGTTTACCACAGACCTTATCTTTGAATTGAAATTGGTCTTGGTTTTTGATGTCACAGTAGCAGCCCTCTATTAAATTTATTTAAAGTAGATTTTGTATTCATACTGACTGTCTGGCTGTTAAGAATGTCTGCACAATGAAACAGTGCTCATTATTCATTAGAGCAAGTAAATGAGGTCACATGTAGTTTTCTAGGCTGCTGTGAGTTACCTGGTGGCTTTTGGGTCCCATATGACCAGGTCTGCATCAGAGCCTTTAGCAATTCTCCCTTTTCGAGGATAAAGGTTGAAGATTTTTGCTGCGTTAGTACTGGTGACAGCTACAAACCGGTTTTCATCCATTTTTCCGCTGTGCTGGGGAAAATAAAAACACAGATTGTGAGTTATTTTTGTGATTGCTGCACCTCACATCCAAGATTGAGAAACTTAAAGGTCAGCACTACACATATAGATAGATAGATAGATAGATAGATAGAGGCAGTATCTAGTATATGTGACTTTATTTATGCTAGTGATATGTTTCAGTAAATAATTATGCAAGTATATCTATCAAATAATGAATTAATGAGAATGAATTAATCATTTCTATCAGAAGCACTGACCACTCCCTTTTCCCATATAATAGACATCCTATCTTCAACACCATTGACTCCATTTGGGATTTTGGTGAAGTCGTCTTTCCCAAGGGCTTTCTGGCACACTGAGAATGTGCAGTTATCTGTTCCTGTCACGCTTAGATCATCACTGTAAGATAATGCACATTATCATCTCATCATTCATGATGTTTTAATTTTTTTTTTTTTTTCATCTTGGGACATGCATTACCTTTTGTATTCTATGAAAGAAAGAGTTTGGACATAAATGTAAGTAAATGATGAAACTATGAAAGTTCCCACGTACTTGGCCAGCAGGTCCATCAGATATCCAGGGGTACTGGGGTCTGGTCTCAAAGGTGGGCCCATGACAAAACCAGCAGCATAAGCCCAATCCTTATGCCAATAGTTAGTGCCGTCTGTGCCCAGTCCAGCTGCAATGGGCTCTCCAAACACCACTTGACCTGACGAGAAACAATCAGTGTGATTGATAAAGGATCAGAATTGAGTGTTTAATGATCAGGTTTAGAAATGTAAAACTCAAACAACATCAATTCAAAGGTGTCAAAACTCACCTTTTATTTAGCAAGGATGCATTCAATTGATCAAAAGTGACAGTAAAGTTTATAATATTTCTATTTCTATGCTATTCAGTTGAATTTTCTATTGATCAATGAGAAAAATATTAACCAGCACAATTGTAGAGATTTGTTATTAAGCAGCAAATGAGTATATTAGAATGATTTCAGAAGGATCATGAGATACTGGAATAATGATGCTAAAATTTCAGCTTTTGTCACAGGAATAAATTACATTTTAAAATATATTAAAATAGAAAAGTTATTTTAAATTGTAAAAATATTTCACTAATACAGATCTCAAACTAATAAAATATCATGTTGACTCTAAGGTTTCCAGATTGCTGTCATCTGATGGATCAGTCTCACAATGAACAGATTTCATGATTTGCACCAGAAAACATCAAATCCAGGCCGGTATGTTTTTGAAACTCTTCTGCTCTGAATAAAAATCTCGTCGTCTTATCCCAGCTCATCCACTGTTTCTGCGTGCATTAGCCACCACCTTCGCTGCAGATTTGTTCATGACATGCACTACATAGAGCGGGCAGTTAGCAGCATGGGCGATAGTGATGGCGCGCTGTGTGGCCTCAGCCTCCACTTCCTCCGGACGACACATCTCATGGCCCTCAGGACCCGTGATGCCCAGAGAGAGCATACGCTTTGCACCCTGTGTGAGAATATTCACAGAAAATCTAATTTACTGTATACCTGCTCTGAGAGACAGCCATCAACTTTACTATATTTAAGCAGACTACATTAGCATAAAATTCTTCAGATTTAGCAACTATAATATATAGATTCTAAATAATATATAGCATTTCTGAAGGAAACGGCAGTGCTTGCAAAGCAGAAAAAGAATAGTACATATTTATATTTTCTGAAGAAAAACAGAAGGAGTGATGCTTGCCTTGCAAAACTCACTGCCACAATGCTAAGGTTTTGTAGATGGTTGCCAGGGCATTTATATGTGGTTGCCAAGGTGTTATGATGGGTGTTTTAAAGCATTCTTGTGTTGTTGTCTTCTCTAGTGTCAGAGGTGGTCCCTAAGGCATTGCTATGTGGTTGCTAAGATGTTCTGAATGTCTTTAGTTCTTTCTTATATACTGTAGTTGTTAAGGTGTCTTAGAGGTTGCCAGGTGTTCTGAGTTGTTTTTAGTGCATTCATATGTGGTTACTAGGATAGGTTTCAAGTGGGTTGTTACTAGGTTTTTGCTTACTGAAACACTCCAAGACAGCTCAATACCATGCCATTCAATGTAAGGGGGCATTTACACAACACCGTTTTAAACAAAAAATGGAAAATGTATGTGCTTTGGCCTTTCGTTTATACGACAAAGGCATTTAGGTGGCCTGAAAAACTTTTTTAAATGTGTCCCAAAGTGCAAGTTAAAAAAAAAATTGTTATCATCTCTTTGTAAACTTTAGTTTATTTACAAAGTGACATCGCCAACTACTAGCCTGACGTGCATAATACGGTGTCAGCATTTTAAGTCGTTTTCACGATCTGTGTGAATGAATCATTTTGACATTGTTGTCTGTACAAGAAAAACACCAAGGAAAAATGTTTCCATTTTTAGAACAACATTGTTGTGTAAATGTACCCCAAGTCAGTAGGATTTTGGGTTTCTTTCTCTTTCTTTCTCTGTGTCACCACCTTCTGGTGCTGTTTGGAATGTCAAAAAAAAAAAAATTAATGGGTTAATTAATTTGCATTTGGATAATTAGTGAAGGCAGGTGTTACAGTTTACTAAGAGGCTTTAAAAACCCTTTAGTTTGTTGGTTTCTGAAGAAGGGGAAAGAGGAAGGATAGAGGATAGGAAATAATGCTGAAAGCATGAGTGTGGTTACTATGGTTTGTGTCTTTAAGAATTTAACTTGAGAGAGGAAAAAACATTCCTTTGTTCTTTTGGGGTTTGGATCTTTTAGTTCTCTTTTGAGAAACTAGTGGTCCAATACCTGAAGGAGAGCGGTCTCTCTTTAGAGTTGTTGTTTAAGATATGTGTTTTAGCCTTTGTCAAGTCTGGTCTTGACGTGTTCTATCCTACCTGAGGCTCTAACTGGCCGATTTGTTACACCTCCTCTCTCTGTACACGATTTATACCGTAGTCTTTCTGAAACTAGTGAAAAACATATCCAGCCTTAAATACAGAGCTTCATTAACTCATTTATGTATGTGCTGCCCTCCAGAGGAATTATTTCACATGGTTTTTTTAATCCTCATGTGATTTGTTCTAAAAATGTCAGGATGGCAAAATGTATTTCAGTTAATGTAAACATTTATTATAATTTGCCTAAATATGTACTTTTAGTGGCATATCATAAACTGCTCCAATGAACTCTGACCACTCTGACTAACATGACACATCTGGCTTTCTAGGCCTTTTTGCCAAATATTGGGCAATAGACCATCTAAAAATAAATGCTGTCAGTATTTATGTGATAAAAATAGCTGGTTAATATTAATCGCATGAAAAATCATAACATTTCTTTGCAGAATATGCCTTTGACCTTTTGACCAGTTATAATTTGTAAAAATGTCACTTCACGTTGATAGTTTAAAGGCACAGGCCAGTTCTTGTGTAACATGGCCTGTTTGCTTAGGGCCTGATCAGCTTTGCATTCAAAGAATGATTTACAAGAAACACCGGCACAATGGTTTACTCTTCTTAAATCATGGTGAAGTTTAACTCAGGGGTGAAAGAACAGAGAGCTTTGGGAAAAAATCCCTTTATAGACCCATGCTGATGCACAAAGAGAGTTTCTAAACTCTGTTTTAGACTTAGTTCACACTGCAGGCTAAAGTGGCCCAGATCTGATTTTTTGCCCAAATGTGACCCATATCTGATTTTCTTATGACAGCCTGAACAGCATAAATCCGATTTTTTCAAATCAGGCCCAGGCCATTTTCATACGTGGTCCTAAATCGGATACATATCTGATGTTTTGCAATGCGACTTAAGTCTGAACGGCCATGTCGCATTTCATGCGATTTTTACGTCATTGAAATGCGACAGACGTCACAATTCTGTGCTGGAGGAGGCGGGAAGATTAAAATCACAATGGCAGACAATATATAGACAATACTATCACTTCGTTATTTAGGCTCCGATTGCACATTAACTTAAAAATAGCTGAACACACGCTAACACGAGCAGCATCCATTTTTATTTCCGCAAACACAGTGGACCGCAGGGCTGGACTGGGACAAAAAATCGGCCCGGGCATTTTGACTAGAGACCGGCCCACTAGGTATTATTGGCAAAGCCATAAAGCCTTTGAATG
>JAFVLL020011365.1:0-45452 GCA_021397915.2 Tor tambroides
TACAGTGGAAAACATACAGCGCAAACCGTGTAGTCTGATTGAAATGACTCTTATGAGATGGTTCTTTTCAGAAAATCAAAAACATACAGCGCAAATCGTGTAGTCTGATTCAAATGACTCTTATGAGATGGTTCTTTTCAGAAAATCAAAAACATACAGCGCAAATCGTGTAGTCTGATTCAAATGACTCTTATGAGATGGTTCTTTTCAGTAAATCAAAAACATTCAGTACAACTGATGTAGTCTGATTCAAGTGACTCTTATGAGATGGTTCTTTTCAGTGAATCAAAAACATATAGTGTAAGCACTGTAGTCTGATTCAAATGACTCTTATGAGCTGGTTCTGTTAGTGAATCAAACACAAATGTAGTCTAATTCAAATGAAACTTATGAGATGGTTCTTTTTAGTGAATCAAAAACATGCAATGCAACTAGTATAATCTGAATCAAATGACTCTTATGAGCTTGTTCTTAATGGGAATAAAAATGATTGAGTGATAGGGTAAACCAGAATCCCATTCTCATCTCTTGGTGAAATGTGATCTGAAGGGGTTTACTCTTGCAGACTCGTCTACTCTTTTTTATTCCTGAGGGAAACTTTATTTCCTTTCTCACCCTCATATTCTCCTTTCCTCTCTAATCTGTGTTTGGTGCCCATCAGTAACTCAAACTGAAAAAATGCATTATAAACAAGTGCTAATCTACACCCGAGGACAGTAGATGAAAGGGCTAAAGTTTTATTGTGTGAGCGCTTAGCAAATTGGAGCCCTTTTCCTCCATCTAGTCCTAAAAAAGTCCACTATGCTGCTTTTTCTCCCTCCCTCCTGTCAGTGCATCTTTTCTGGTGAGTCTGATATCTTGAGGAGTTGCATGTTGCTTCCTGATCAAAGCACTCCACAATCTTCGTTGCTAATTGCACAATTATCTCCAGAGTGCCTTGAACGGCAAAGCCCCTTTACAGGACTGCGTCTAATGGCAGCGGCTATCAAAGCGCAGCTCTTGTTTTCTGATGTATGGCCACAGGCTTGGCTTTTAAGGGAAGCGCAGACTTTAAAGGATGTCTCTGTTTTACAGAGGCTGCAAGGTTAAACCCCTCTAAATAATCTGGACAAATGGAGCTAGTTAGGTGGTCTACATGTCCATGCATACAGAAAAAGAGGGGGAAACGTCGGGAAGTGGGAAAAGGATGCGAGATGAGAAATGGACAATATTGGCTCATTATCTCTATGTCAATGAGAAGCCTACACAAAACATTTCTATTTAATAAAGCAATGAAACCATGAGCAAACCTGCAGATAATATAAATCCAATAAACTAATGTCAATCTTGTCAATAAAATCACTTATAAAATAGTCTAACTAAAACTAGGGTTTTCTTGATTTTGTCAATTATTGAAGATAATTGACCAATTTTAATGAAAACTAAAATATGAATATTTGTGCATCTGGACAATTGCAGATGCACCTGAAAACAAACAAACAAAAGCATAAAAAATATTAAATATTTGATTTTTTGGTCAAATATAATGAACTAAATTTCATTTTCATTGACCAAAATTAGGTGTCAATTTGGTCAGTAAAATTGAAAATGTGTTAAAAGATGTATAAATTATGGTAAAACTGATTAAAATAATTATGACGAATCTTAAAAACATTTAAAAAATATTTAAGACAAAAACTTAATTAAAAAAAAAAAAAAAAACCTAGGCTATATGTGTAAAAATGAACACTGCATTAAACTGATCAATACTTTCATTCAACTCCAGACCTGAAGTATATTGAATGAGACTCTTTCCATTGAGGTTAAAAGCTGGAAGAAATACAATTCTAGGAATACGAAACCTTTCCAAACAGCATGAGACCAGTTGTGAATGTGAGTGCAGATGACACTGAAGAGGCAGGCAGACTTCCTCCTCTTCACAGCCTCAAGGACAAGAGCGGCCGTCTTTTGTAACACACGCCAAAGAGTTCATCAGCATCCAGAACATCTGTCTTGTCAAAACACTCTCAGAGCTGATGTGTAGCCTCTAAAACACAAGAGCAGCCATTCCTACTTTGGCAACATGCTGTCTACAGCGGCTAAGTACTGGACACAGAGGCCTCACATCTCACATCAAACGTAAAACCGGTCAAAGTAAACGGATATGAGACATAGTTCGTTTTGTCAGCGTCAAAGAGGCTGTGAATCCATAGCTAATGATCTCAAGGTCCAAAGAAAGCTAAAGCCAAGCATTGGAGCCGGTAAGAAGGTCCCACACACACACACACACACTGTGACCCTCGGATTTGTCACTAATTTAGACCTTCCGTAGGGGATTTAATAGGTGACTCTTAATTGTGAGGCAAGGTAACAGCCAGCTGGCCTTTGGCTGGGAGGAAAAGAACGAATTCGCCTGATTCGGAGCTACATACCCCCTTCTGTCCATCTAATACCTTTATAATAAGCTTTCAGGGAAACAATGACACATTTTAATCTCCACGCACTTCTTTTGTCTTCTCAAATGACCTCTGTTATAAACATAAAGGATAGAAACAGAGCAGAAAAGGCATAATCCTTTTCATTCCTGTATGCAAAATAACAATGTTCTACTAGCCAAGGCAAAGGTAAATTTATCCAAAATAATCATGCCAGTCACCTTGCCACCTGCCAATCAGCTTTGCCAAATTCACCCAGAAAATGTGCACGATGTGGTGTTTCTCTGGCTTATTGTAACCATCATGCTGAAAATAACTTTGTTGACCAAAACAGGCTGTTGAATGTGGCGCTTCTTTGTTTTAAAGCTAAACATCATGCCGAAAATAACAGTGCAGACCAAAACAAGCTGTCAAAAAATTCTTAAATTGACTGAAACAGACTCTAACCATCAGAGGAATTCTTTCCAACATACCTCTCTTCAGCACCGGTCAGATTGTACTGGGCTGCAATTAAGTGTAATCCATCCTGCACATTAACAAAGCCCACGTGTACTTCACGAAAACCATCGGGGACAGAGCCAAAGCCAGGCAAGGACACCACTACTTAGCTTATACCAACTCATCAATATGAGCTGAAGTTATGACTACTAGTCACACAAGCCGCACCATTTTTGTATTTTCATGGATGAACAGAGTGAATCATCAGAGTGGTATTATTCAAACTGAAGTCAAACTGATCTACTTTTGCTAGTTCATGACATAGAATTAGATTTTATTATGTTCATATTTCTATTTGTATTTTATTATAATATATTACCATATTTCATCAGTCAAACAATGCAAAACAAACAAATCCAACAACCAACAAAGAAATTTACCAACACAGTAGAAAAAAAGTGGAAATATGTGGTAATTATGAATATTTTTATTGGACAGTATTAGATATATATAATAGATATATAATATACACTATCAATTTTTTTTAACATGTTTTTGAAAGTCTCTTTACCCAAGGCTGCATTTATTTGATAAAAAAAAGAGTATAAAACAGTAACATTATGACATTTTGTTACAATTTAAAATAATTGTTTTCTATTTTAAAACATTGAAAATTTTAATTTATTCTAGTGACGGCAAAGCTGAATTTTCAGCAGCAATTATTTCAGTCTTCAGTGTCAAATGATCCTTCAGAAATCATTCTAATATGCTGATCGGTGCTCAAGAAACACCTCACATTATTGTCAATGCTGAAAACAGTTTAATATTTTTGTGGAACTGTGATTTGTGTTTCAGGATTCTTTGATGAATAGAAAGTTCAAAGAATGGCATTTATTTGAAACAGAAATCTTTTGAAAAACAAAACAAAACAACAAATACAAAAAACAAAACAAAAACAAAAAAGAAGGCTGTCATGAGGCTGAAAACAGTTTAATATTTTTGTGGAACTGTGATTTGTGTTTCAGTATTCTTTGATGAATATAAAGTTCAAAGGATGGCATTTATTTGAAATAGAAATCTTTTGCAAAACAAAACAAAACAAAACAAAAAAAAAACAGAACAGAACAGAACAAAACAAAACAAAACAAAAAAAACAGAGGCAAAGCCAGGCAAGTGCAAGTTTCACTATAATATATTTTCAAAGACAAACACAGTTTGCATTTGTGGCGTGCAAAATGCCAAACTCATTACATGTATACAAAGGCTTATTGGCTTCAAATGTTGGTGGTACAAAAGCAAAGTAGATCAACAAATTCAAGAGGTTCCTGTGAGTGGTTTGTGTGTTGCTCCATGTTATAATTAAGATGGCAGTGAGTGTTTTAAAAGCACAGAAACAGGCCAAGGCACAGATGGCAGATGGATAAGAAGGGAGAAGACGCAGAACTTTCCGGATGAGTATGAACGGGTGAGAGGACTCAAAGGCAGCAAAAGCACGAAAGCGAGAGAAACGCACTCTCTGCATCTCTCTCTGCGTCCTCAGGCCGTGGTAATGCTTTGCACAGGCCGGCTTTTTGAAGGTCACCCGATAGCTGCTCACCCAGCTGTTTTAATATTTAGTTTCTGCGTCTCTCTTTTTTTTTTCTCCTTCCTAATCTGTCACACTCCTGCAGATTATCACCAGAGGCAAAGATTACCAAAAACATGACAAAAAAAGAATTAAATGAAGAGGAATCTGCCAAGCTCTTAATCCTGATCTGTAAGAAGAGGAGGACGAACAGAGCACCATCTCCGCACGGAGGACCGCCTGCGGTTACACGCATCAGCCAGTGTGGCTAACACACGGGAGAAGACCGATAGCAGGATGCAGACAGATTACAGCTGAGCTCAGGGGTGTGAGAGCAGCGCTGGGGGCCACAGACCCCGCTGCTTTGGCTCTGATTTACGACAGGCCTGAGGGGAGAGCTGGACCGGGGCGTGAGCCGAGGGGGCATAGGGTTACCGGTCACCGTGTGCCAATGAGCAAGTCAGCGCTCCCCTCTTGTTTCTGAAGAGTAAACAGCGAACATGAGCGAACATTTTTAGAAGAAACACTAGGGGTGAGAGCACAATCCAATATGATTGATTAATGAGTTTACCAAATTTGAATATCAATTTTTTTTTAAATAAGTGCAAATTATTAAAACTTTAAAAGTTACAGTATGTAAAAAAAAATAAAAATTCACTGGTCACACCTTTTTTAAGGTCCAATTCTCACTATTAACATCATTAACTCTGACTTTTGCCTCAATAAACTCCTAATTTGCTGCTTATTAATAGTTAGTAAGGTAGTTGTTCAGTTTAGGTATTGGGTAGGATTAGAGATGTAGAATATATGCTTTATAAGTACTAATAAACAGCCAATATGTTAATAATAGGCATGCTAATAAACAACCAGTTGATAGTGAGAATTGGTCCCTATACTAAAGTGTTACCGAATCACCAACTAACTAAATATAGCTTTAAAACATACAGGTAAATATAAAGTAACAAAGGGGAACAAAGAACAAGTAGTAAACAAAAAGTGCTTCAAATGTCTGAAAGTATTCGTGGAAAAAAAGCATTGAGGGATTTTTCTCTTTCTCTCCAAATTATTGCTGTTTGATTACACAGCCCTGCATCTTGAAAGAGTATTCTGCTGATTGCAAAAAGGCCTCAGCTTTAATGAACTTATCAAAATAACAAAAGCAGTCAAATGTCAAAAGTTTCAGTTTTGATGACAAAAAGAAGTATTCAAAAAAATATGCTCAAATACTTCATTTAACGTCAAAGAATTTTACATAACTTTTTTTTTCACAAAATCTATAATTTTCTGCCACTGTGGATGTGGCAAAACACCCAAAGATTTCATTGGCTGAGATTTGAATAAATAGTTGTAACCTGGCTGAGAGAAAGATAGGAATCATGTCTTTGTGGCAGTTTTTCTGGCAATTAAGCATCTTCACTTTACAAATGGGTGTCAAAAGCAAAAATAGCATGAAATGCACATCATGTTTTGTAAGAAAGTATGACATGCTTGGAGCAAAACAGGTACTATTCTTGGAATCAGTACCACAAAATTAGTAAGAAACAAGAATTGGATTTCATTCAGCAAATATGATGCAGGGCGGTGTTATTACTGATGACATCGTAGTCAGCAGCAGGACTGCATTTACACTAATGCACAGATCTATTTTAACATATTATTTTTTTGTCCTGTCTCTAAGACAGGTGTTTACATCAATATTGCATCCTTAAAACATTTGGAGATGCAAGTTCATTTACCTGCTCACAAAACCTGAATCTTGAAAGCAGACGTCCGTTAGTGAGTGTGTGTCATGTATCAGATTTATACTGCAGTTCAAAGGGCATAAATGATGCCTTTGTAGAGCATTTAGAAGAGAAATCACTTAAATACCGGCGAGTGAAACTGCACATTATGAAGCAAAGCTTTCAGAATCAGAATTGTTGAAAAGAAAATCACAATGCATTGAAAAATCTATATTTTCCCCCACCTCTAAGACCCATGAGGCTTTACAGGTGGGCTCCTTGTCTCCCCTAAATCTTTCTCACAAATGGCTGCCTTCAGAAGCACACGCCAAAGCAAGAGCCGCCCACCTTTCAGCACCTTCCTGACTACCCCTGCTGACGTCTTCCTCTCATCCGTTCCTCCTTCCCACTCCATAAACAGGCTAGTGCTGGCTGCGTTGGAGAAGGGAACAGTAAACACACGAAAAGGGTTCGAGAGAGGGTGAGCGCAGCGTGCAAGCTGCAGTCAGAGTCCTGATGAGACCGAAGCATTCACACCAGCCCCTGACCGCCGGCTGACCCACGCGGATCAACAGCTGCCGTGCGTTTGAAGTTCCCCCTCACGAGCTCACGTTTCATTTGGGGACTTTTCCTGACAATATTATTCTGCGGTATAATCTGCCCCGTTAGATGCTTCAGTAACACCCAATCTAATTTGAACGCCGCTGAGCAGTCGGCGCTAGCTACCGATCCGGCTGGATCCAGAGGCCTGTTCTAAACCCGACCAGTCTGATTACTAGGAAAGACTTTGCTGCTTCTGCGTAGATACTGAAATAGGCCTATCAGATGCATGGAAACAGGCACACTCACGGGCAGATGGAAGAAGGTGTGCTAAAAAGAGCGTGATGAAGGTGTGCTCAGATCTCTTAAGGGTTTTCTTCGATGTACACTAACACCCCTCTTTCTCTCTTTGTTGCGTGTGCAGTCAGTGGAGAGTGATAAGAGCAGATTCTCCCAGCAGCATCGCCTAAGGCTAGAGAGCAGCTTTAGTCATTTAGCAGAGCAAGAGAGAGTGAAGAGGAATAATGCACAAACCAATCCACTATACAGCACGACTGACCTCTCTGCAATACAAACACAAGCACACTGTTAACATCAATTGAAAAAAAACAGTCAGTTACTTGGAATCCTGTTTAATAATGCATCTAAATGTGATGCTTAATAACAGAGAGATCAAACTATTATAAGACTGCACAATAATTCATTTAACAATCCTCTGTAATCTGTTAGGGTGACTGCTGACACATTTAGTGTAGAGACAAGTACATGCTGGAAAACACACTGTTACAAGTCTATTAACATGATACGACAAAGCAACTCAATGCAAAAGCTATTCAAACTGAGATCAAACTGATTTACTTGTTTTGTTGAAATAAATCTGGAATGCCGGTTATAAACAAATAATCAAAAAAATTTGGCATGAATTGATAAAAATGTACTGTATACCTTATATGCAATGTAGTGTACATGTAAGAATCTTTGGATAAAAGCATAAAACAAAACAAAAAACACTGTAAAAAGCACTCACATAAATAAACAAATGATAATAATAATATTACGGTAAAAAAGAGGCTTTGTTGCAAATTGGTATGTAAAAGCAAAAATTTCCATCTTTTTTTAATCTAACAAAAACAGATTTAAAAAAACTTGCGCAACTGACGAGTCCAACAAAAAAGTTTGTATTGCATCTCAAAAAAAAAAAATCCAAAAAAAAAATCAATAAATACTTATCGATATAGTGACATATTTAACAATAAATACAAAAAATAAATACTTCTCTACACAGTGATACTTACAAAAACTATACAAAGACAGCAAATGGTACTGCCCATTTTGACGCATTGCTTAATTTCTATATCTTGTCATTTTTGTGCATGTATACTCTAGACCTTACATCATTTTCCTGTTTAAAAAAAATAAATCTGGAAAATGCCACTAATCATGCATAACCCCACAATTACACAAACAATTCACATCTCCAAATGCTACAGTGGACAAAGTGAAACACACACACAGTTGCCACAATACTAAAAGCCACATTCCTCACAACTAACACACCAACTTTTACCAAGAGCACTTTTCACCTCTTTATTAGCCATACTGATGCATTCCATCTCTGCGAGTGCATAATCAGCCTTTGTTTGAGCACAGGGAACAACATTAACCCTCGGTCCTGTCATGTAAGCTTATTACCCCAAAAGCACGCAGAGGCCAAGAGCCCAAACACACAGCGGCAGGATTAGCTAATCTACCACTCCTCCAGCTAGGACAAGAGCCACCCAATTCCACAACAAAACCCCAGACTTGAGGTCAAAGGTATGTGCCTTGTTCCTGATTACACAACACTGTTGTTTCATTATAAACGATGTGCATCTAATAAAACTGTGTGTGCGGTTTACATATCGTAGCACGGAGGCTAATGGCCTCGTTTGTCTCATTCTGCCGTTGTTTTAGCTCACAACGTTCCAGAAGTTCAAGTAAAGTTGAAAGGTGAGGAGGTCAAGGCAGTTGTGGAAAGCCAGGCTATCGGAAAGGGGGCACAAACACAAACGCCGTCTGGACGCTGTAGTGTGTGACCCCGTTTTATCTCTCAAACACCATTGGAGTGTGTCTGGATCCTAAAAACACACAAAACCACAAACACACACATCTTCTCACACTCTTTCTCACCCTCATAATAGGCTCACATGTGTGACCGAACATAGCCAGATTTTTTTTTTTTTTTTTTAAAGCCCACAAATCATGTAGTATTTGAAACGACAGCCTACGGTTTACATTCTTTCTCCGGAGGAAGAAACAAATATGAACCTGTGGATTGATGCTCCATTTTTCCGTTTTCTGCAAACGCCGGGTGCTGTTGATGTGTCTGAAAACCCGAGTGGAGTAAAATCAGTCCACAGAGTTACAATGTGGTGTTAAGCTCCAGGGGGAGGGCCGCAAACCCCCCCCCCCCCATCTCTGGTCTTCTTTAATCTGGGGTCCTGCACTGCTGGCCCTGGCTTATTCCTCTCAACACTCCCATAAAGATGACAAAGCCCTGATCAAAGCCAACAACTGGCCTCTGGGTTTATTTGAGCACAGAGTCATTCACAGTGCAGGAAAGGAACATACACGCAGGCCATACGGGACGAGTCGGCGCTGAGTCACAGAGCGTCGGAAAGCGGGACGAATCGTTTAAAAGCCACTCGCAGACCTGCTGGAGTGAAAGTGACACCGAAAGAGCAAAAGAGAGGAGAAAACAACACGGCTTTAGCACATCGGAACAAAATTCGCTAATGGAGAAGACATGCTAGTTGAGGGCGATAGCTCTGTGAAAGCCATTAACCGGCCAGGCCCCTGACAGCCATTTCCAGTCGCTGTTTTTCCCCTTCTCTCTCTTCCTTCTCCTCCTCTCATCGGTCCCGTGGCTGAAGGAGGCTCGTGTTTCTCAAGGGAGAGAGGAGGTGTGAGCGGCGGACATCTCAGACACCGAACTTGAACATTTGAACCCACAGAGCTCAGTGGGGAAGAGGGCAAGATAAAGAAGTAGAGCAGAACGTGTGAGTGAGATAGTTCAGAGAGCCTTTGATCCCCAAACACTGCTCTATAGATACACATTTTACAATGACCTGACGGGATGAAAGCAAAACCACAGGATAGCGTGGAGTTTCATCTGTACACCCCGGGTTGAGAATGACAATAGCCACATGGCGAGAGCGAATCGTTAGACTTGTGCAGGAAATATCAACAAAAAAGACCAATTAGAATTGCCTCTAAAGAGGGAGAAAAGATACAACATTAGTGCCATGGTGAAATTTACAGAGCCCTGCATATAACATAAGGAAGAAAAAAAAAAATATCATAGCCATAAATTAAGAATTAGTTCTCACAAACGATTAATTTAGTCTTATTAGTTAATTCTTGGCCATGATTTAACTAAATGAAAATGAGGGAATTAATTAGTGCAACGTGTCCATAATTTAACTAAAACAAAGAGAATTAAATATAAATTGTAGCCACAAATGAATATGCTCTGGGAACAAATAATAATAATAATAATAATATAATATAATATTTTGAGAATAATCTCATTATAGTCCTTTTTATGTAAATATAACAAGGTTTTTAATATTTTGAGAATAGTCAAAATTTTAAGAATGCAGTCACATTATGAGATTCAAGTCATAACATTATGTGAATAAAGTGACAGCATTATGAGATTAAAATAGTAATATTTTGAGAACAGTTAAAATAATAATAATGAAGTTAGGTTATTATGAAGTAGTAATATTATGAGAATAAATTCAAAATTACAAGAAAAAAGCCATTCCATTATAAAACTAGTAATATTTTGAGAACAAAATTACATATTTTCATAATTTTAGACTTTACTCTCATTATATTACTACTTTAATCTCATAATGCTACAACTTTATTATTTCAATTTTAACTATAAGGTCCTTCCACTGAAACAAGTAATATTCTGAGAATAAAACTGAAACTTAATTATCAAAAAATAATTCTACTTTATTCTCATAAAGCTACAAATTTATTCTCAAAAATTTGACTTTATTCTCAAAGAAGATTATGAAATAGCTCTTGAAATTTTATATTTTTATTTTTATTTTAATGTGGCACTAAAAAAAAGAAAAAAAGAAATCCAGATTTCAAATTACAGGGGTGAGCTAAGGTAAGACACCAATGTGTAGATGCTGTCATATGGCCTTAGACGAGGAGAATGTGAGTTGAAATCTGCTTCGGCTTGGGACACACACACACACACACACACACACACACACACAGTGTGATTCAACCCCAAGCTTTTTTGACGGGCTGCAGACAAACCCAGCGACACCTAGCCGAGTCACACAGGAGGGCCGGTTATGGAGCTAAGCTCTCAGGTGTTAGCTCAATGCCCGAGGACAACAGCACCTGCCTAGTGTGCATGTGTGCATCTGCGTCTCCGCGAGGAGGTGCCCGACTCCATGTGGCTCTTGACTCACACACAAAGCTGCTCGAGCATTAAAGATGGCCTGCTGTAAATGAAAGGGGCTCTTGATGAGCGAAAAGCAATTATCAATCTGGATATCATAAGAGCATCACAAGATGTTGTAAAACAGCTGTGGCCATTAGCCATACTTAGCTAATGCAGTAATGCCACTAAACGACATGATTACACAACGCTGATCTGACCGGGGCTAAAAGTATGTGTTGTTTTGTTTCTATACGTGTCAGTCGGGGTGTGTTTGGTGTTTGAGGGCATGTATTCATCATATTTGCTCTTGTATACGCAAGTGTAGCTAGATCCCTTAACATAAAACGCGCACACACACACACACACACACGTCCATCTCGGTCTGTCTTGTAGCCCATTGATGGGCCCTTAAATGTCAATTGCTTAATTTACTGAAAACATGTACAAACTTGCCATAGCCTCATAAATTCGAGCAGCAGGGCTCGGAGAGTTAATGAACAGCTTGTAAAACATGAATGAAGGGGTCAGGGCATTACAACGAGTGATATTGTGAATGAAAAGCATGTGAGAGGTTGGAGGATTGTTGGCTTTCTCCCAGCCCATCTGACCAGCAGACCAAGAGCAAGGTACAAAAAGGGGAAGGGGGTGGAGGGAAGTTGAAGAAAGAGAGAATGAAATGAGAAAAAGTCAGTTGTATTCACAATATGTGAATGTGAATGCTGCGTTTGTGTTGGATTCAAGGCAATATATATATATATATATATAAAAAAATCAACAAAGTGGGCACCAAAAAGAATTGGAACATTTCAAATTACACTTACAAATGTATGAATCTCACTAAATGACACTCAGACATTTCTAATGTATGAATGACTCAAGTTTACAAACACTTTGAGTTGCAAATGTAAGTTTTCAGTCTGAATTGAATGCGATGAGAAAACAGCATACTGTAAAACTTTGGCAAGAACACCTGTGACCAGCATCCGATTCACTAACAACTGACTCTTATGAGTCAGCTCTTTTAATGAATCATGTAAAAAACTTAGGAGTTACAAAACAGAATCAGTCTGATGAATCTTTAATGGAATAAACTCACTGACAAAGTTCTCCAAAAAAACTCATCATGCTCAACTAATGAAAAAAGCTTAATTGCTTGCATTGAATAAATTCAATAGCTTTCTTTTTCTTTCTTTCTTAATTACAATGAAAAAAAAGCGTAACACTTTATTTTAGGGACCAATTCTCAGTATCAAGTAGCTGCTTATTAGCATGCATATTACTAGCATATTGGCTGTTTATTAGTACTTATAAAGCACATATAAGCAACATTTTTGGAGTATGATCATTTTATAGTGTCATTCAAAAGTTTGGGATATTGTGAAATATTACTGTAATTTCTAATATTAGTTTCCTATTTTAATATACTTTAAATTATTTATTTCTGTGACATAGCACTGAATTCATCAGCCAATTACTCCAGTCTTCAGTGTCACATGATCCTTCAGAAATAATTCTAATATGCTAAATTATTATCAGCGTTGAAACTGTTGTGCTTCTTAATCTTTTTTTGGAACCTGTGATACTTTTTTCTTTGATTCTTTGATGAATAAAAATTTCTATTTTGAATAAACTCTGTTCTTTTAATATTTTATTTATCAAAGAATCCTGAAAAAAGTATCACAGGTCTCAAAAATATTAAGCAGCACAAGTGTTTCCAACACTGATTATGAATCAGCATATTACAATGATTTCTGAAGGATCATGTGACACTGAAGACTGCAGTAATGATGCTGAAAATTCAGCTTTGCTTCACAGAAATAAATTATATCTTAAAGTATATAAAAATTAGGGGTGTCAACGTTAACGTGTTAGTGCATGCGATTAATCAAATTTTTTATGCGTTAATATTTTTTTAATGTAAATTAATCCTTTGACAAGGTTTGACCCCAACTTCTTGCTGCCATCGCTGCGCGGAAGGTTTCTATCATTGGGTGCGTCTCAATCAGCTCCCTTGTTCGGTAGTCAGCGGCACTGATCAGGGAGTCGGCCATTTTAAGGGCTGTCTCAATCGCAAAATCCTTCTAGTGCACTGGAACGTTCGCTCCCTGAAAAATCCCACAATGCACCGCAAAAACTAGGTAGCATCGGAGCTCACTATGCTACCTTACCGGAAATAACATCACATTTCTGAAGCGTAAAAAATAAATCACATGATCCAACTCGGTAAATATAATGACACGCGATAGAAGATTTGAAAAGTCAAACCGTTTTTTTCAACATAATTCGTAAATTTCAGCATAAACGCACATCGCTAGACAGGTAATGAACACATTTAATTAACATTTATAATTGAAATTCGGCTGAAATGTTGTAAGAACATGTAACAGAACGATGTGTTTAAAGAGAATAAAAAATAATATCAAAAAAGAGATCGGTCCTGTCTGTTGTTTATTAATTCAAGCGGTGACGTTCTACAATGTTATCCGTTGATGCTGTACGTAGTCATGTCACTGGAATTCGAGTGATCACTGTCCCAACATGCAGTGAGTCAGGGAACTTACCAGTGACCGAATTCGTGTACACGATCTACTGATTCACAAGCTCGGGAGCTAGGGAGCTGATTGAGACGCACCCATTGTGTGATAAGGGTACAGCGAACCAGTGTTGCCAGGGTTAATGTTTTCCCACATAACTGGGCTATTTTGAAAATGCAGTCGCGGGAAAAATTACAGAGGCGTGGGCTGGTTTTTTGGACTACTTTTATAATGTACCGCGGCTGCCCAAAGTGTATGTAGACAAATTAAAATGAAAATAGATCCTTTTACTAATGTGTATTATACTTAGAATGTATACCTGGCAACATCACAAACAACGTGAGGTTCAGCCAGAGCATACGTTAAGGCTTTTACACAGCAGAAATAAACATGAAAACAGCCACTACAGACTATATAAGATAATAAACACACGATTACGATATGATATGGTTTGTATGTGATTTTCTTGAGATTTTGATATTTTCATAACAATAATGAATGTGTACATTTGAAATGCTAATTTGTACAGCGATAAAAAAGGCTATAAATAGCATATTTTAACAACAGTAAACAACCAAATTCCACATGTGATCGCAAAAGGAAGTTATTACAAACACTCACACTCGATGGTGGTTTAAAGTGAGTTTTGAGTAAAAGTGTACTATTAATCTCATAAATTGTCTTATGTAGCATGATGCTAATGTTAGCTCTTGACATAATACTTCACTTAAAGGTTGCAAGAAAATGTTTTATTTAGAAATACTTGTGATAATAGTTGGGTAAATGTATACTGGGATAGAAGCGATGTGGCTTGGTAAACGTTTTATTGCCAGTATAAAGGCTGATAATGGCTGAATAAAAACAGAAGAATAATGATCAAAGAATAATAAGGATTATGTCTCATACCTGGCGGAGGTGTGAAAGGTTCTGTTTCCTTAAACTAGTTTGTCATGTATTTCTTTATTTCAACACATTTACACATAAATCCTAGTATTTTAAATTTGTGATTAATCGTGATTAATCACAGTCCATGACTGATTAACGTGATTACATTTTTTAATCGTTTGACAGCACTAATAAAAATTGAAAACTGTTATTTTAAATTGCAATAACATTTCACAAAATTACAGTTTTTTATGTATTTTTGATCAAACAGATACAGCCTTGATGAACATACAGCCTTGATTCCCCTTTTTTAAAAAACATTAAAAATCTTACTGATCCCCAAATTTTGAACAGCAATGTGTATCATTATTTTTGGTCAATACTGTGAATATTGTGACATTCATATTAGCTTGCATCGTCCAACCTCTAGATTCGACCCTTTCACTTTAAGGATAAGCAGCCACACAAAGGTCGGATAAGCAGCCACACAAAGGTCAGCCAATCAGTGTTAGGGACATAAGAGCATAGTGAAGAATATATAATTAACTCAATCAGTTTAATTGGTGGGGGAGCGAGCACAGCCTATGTGCTGAGAGGAGAGGAGCAGAGGTAACAATGCTCCCAAGCGCACACACATAAAGAAAAATGCACACATGCAAACAGATAAATGTTACTCGGCACGTACACACACTCTCGACCCACCACTCACAGTACGACCAATCATTTCAGTCCTGTTCCCTGAGTGTTCAGGAGGACAGACACTTCCCTGTATCTGACCCAGCTATCACCTATTCTCCTCTCTGTTCGGGTCTTATCAACATAGCCCAGCGCTCAGCCAACGGCTCAAGTTACACGATTTCGTGCAATTGCTTTTAAACTGACCCACACTCATACAATGAAGCTCAGTTAAGAGGAGATGGGAAACATGAAAGCCCCCTGTTGATGTCCCACACTCTCCCCCCTGCCAAGTCCCCCTGGCCTGACCGCATATACCCTTCACCGTGATCAAAAGCAGGAATTTGATTAAGGCAGATAATGGAAGACGATGGGGTGAAAACAAACTTTCGCAGCTGTGCCACTTCGGAGGGGACAAGACGACAACTGAAACACGGTACACCTCGAGCTGACCACCCAAACAGATGACAGCAAATGGAGGCATGAACTTTTCATGCTGATTGCTTTCATTCCAGATTATGAATTTTTGAGCCAAGGAGAGGAAAATCGGAGCTGATGTGTTCCATCCGGTGCATTTGAAATGGTTGGGAACAAGCATGGCACTTTTAAAGGAATATTCCGGGTTCAAGTTAAGCTCAATCGACAGCACTTGTGGCATAACATTGATTACCAAAAAATTATTTTGACTTGTTCCTTTTTTTTCTAAATAAAAAGCAAAAATCTGGGTTACAGTGAAGAGTGAACCTGTAATTAAAACATTAAAATACTCACATATTAAAAAGTATAGTCATACAGACATACAAAAATAAATAAATAAATAAAAATAGTTACACTCTTAAAGGTTCCAAACGGAGATTTTGACAGCAATGCCTTAGAAGATCAATTTCAAGGTCCCCAAAGAACCCTTCTTTCTTTTTCTTTCTTTTATTAGATGGAAAAGTAGTGAATACACTCAATTCGTCAAGGATAGCACAATAAAGTAAAAAAAAAACAGCTGTTAAATAAAACCATTTGGTAACACTTTATTTTAAAGTGTCCTTGTTACACGTTACATGTACTTACTATTATAATAACAATAAATTATGCATAATTACATGCAAGTAACCCTAAGCCAAACCCTAATTCTAACCCTAACCATATAGTAAGTACATGTAGTTAATTATTATTACTCAGTACTTAAATGTATAATTACACTGTAACAAAGACACCTTCAAATAAAGTGTAACCAACCATTTTTCTAAGACTAAAGTCTAAATTAATAATGGAAAGATTCCATGGATATTAAAAGTTCTTCATTAATACTAATAAAGAACCTTTATTTTTAAAAGTGTACCAAGATTTGTCATTTTATTTACAATTTAGGATACCCTTTTTTCCATAAACCTTAAACAACTATAAAAATGTTTTAAACAGTTTTACAGCTCATATAATACACGTTTTAACATAAGAATTAAGTGCAAGTGCTTTTTATAAAATTATAAGATACACATTTCTGCTTTTAAATTTTCTAAATTTTTTATTTTTATTTTAGGAAAAACAAAGGACCAGACTTTTTTTCCCCCCTGATGTAATCAACCTTATGCCACATAATGCTGTCAGCTGAGTTTAACTTGTATTGAATCTAAAACATTCCTTTAAAGACCGAAAAGAGCAATGCAGCAATGTGTGCATATATGCTGCATGGGGTCACGGGGGTGCGTGCTGAAAAGTGTGGTAAGCAGGAAGCTGAATGACCTATATGACATCATAGGAAATGTCTAGCTACATCAGTTAAGCAAATCTTCCTCTATTTTCCCACATCCGTGTCATTTCCTACACAAAATGGACCAGCGGAGAGGAGCGCAGCGGTTATACGGCACAGGCCGAGAGCTGAGCAGTGGCTATGAGAGCGCTGTGGCTGCTGAGAGGTGTCAGCATGGAGCCAGACTCTGAGCTTACATTCAGGGCTTATCTATTGTGTGGCAACAAGCAGACTCATTCAGGGGGACTGTGTGTCGCCAAACTCTGCTAATGAGCGTAGCCAGCAGGGCCACAACGTAACACAGGGCCCCCATTCAGGAGCACAATGCAGGGGCCAGGTTTCCACAGTGGGCAGTTGGAGTGGGGGGCTGGCAGGGGCGGCCAGGGCACTCAGCCCCTATCAAAAGGGCAAAGCCCAATCTCTGTCAGCACACACTTTAATGACCAGCCAATCAAACAAGGACAGTGGAATGGAGGGAACGTGTGGACAGAAAGGGGAAAATGGAAAGAAGCCATGAAAACATCCCCCATTTTTCAAGCTCTGCTCAGTGGGTGAACTTAAAATATACAGTATAATTTCATATATATAAGATATAATATATGTGACCCTGGACCACAAAACCAGTCTTAAGTAGCATGGGTATATTTGTAGCAATAGCCAAAAAGACATTGTTTGGGCCAAAATTATTGATTTTTATTTTATGCCAAAAATCATTAGGATATTAAGTAAAGATCAAGTTCCATGAGGATATTTGGTAAATTTCCTACTGTAAATATATCAAATCTTAATTTTTGATTAGTTATATGCATTGCTAAGAACTTCATTTGGACAACTTTAAAGGCGATTTTTCTCAGTATTTTGATTTTTTTACACCCTCAGATTCCACATTTTCAAATAATTGTATCTTGGCCGAATATTGTCCTATCCTAACAAACCATACATCAATGGAAAGCTTATTTATTCAGCCTTTAGATAATGTATAAATCTCAATTTCAGACAATTGACCCTTATGACTGGTTTTGTGGTCCAGGGTCACATATATAAAATAAATCAACTAATATCAATAAGTAAATACACACACAGAGAGGGACAGAGATTAAATATTATTAGTTATATAATTTAAATAAATTATATATTACTGTTCAAAACAAGTTTTTTATTTTGCAAGGATGCATTAAAAAGTTATCAAAATACATTTACATTGATACAAAATATTTATTTTTCAGATGAATACTGTTCTTTTCTATTTATGAAATATTTATATATTATTACTGTAGTTAAGAGCAATTTTATATTGGTTATATAAAACATTTTCATTAAATTTTCAAGCAGTGCAACTGTTTTTTTTAAGATTGCTAATAATAAGACATGTTTCTTGAGCACCAAATCAGCATATTAGAATGATTTCTGAAGGATTATGTGATACAGAACACTGAAGTAATGGTTTGCTGAAAGTTCAATATTGCCATCACAATAATAAATTACATTTGAAAATATATTCAAATATTATTGTATTTTACTGTATTTTTGATCAAATAATTGCAGCCTTGGTGAGCATAAAAGACATATTTAAAGAAACATTTTTTTTTTAATCTTACCAACCCCAAACTTTTGATGCTAGTGTATACTTTTTTAAATTTCCATTAAATTATGTTACATAATATTACTACACATTTTAATTAAATGGATATTTTTAAAAAAATACAATAAAAATTCAGCTGGGCTGGGGGTTGGTCCAGTGACTCTTCTCCTGTCTTCCTCCCAGAGAAATTGACAGGAAAGGAACTGTAAGAAGAAGTGGGAAAAAGACATCTAGATGTTCCCAGCAGCTCTGATGCAAAAGTCACATGAGCATGGCGACTGAAAAAGCAGGCCATGTCAGCTCCCATCAGCCAAAGAGCGTTTTTTTTTCTCTTTTCACAGCAGCTATTTTCAATGCTCCTAGGAGCAGGAGTGGCCGGCCATTAAAACCCTGTTAAAACACTTCTGCTGTTGTCAGCGGCCGCGAGGCGGAGTACCCAGTCCAAACGCTGAGATGCTATCTCCCCTCAGCAGTTCACCGCCGCTGTCAATACTGTGAGCAGGAAGGTGCAAGATGAGTAACAACCTAATTTGGGCATCAAAGTTTTATAGTGCTTTCTCCAGGCAAGAGCGGGGAGGGGTGGCTTGTGCCTCAGCAGCATCATATGACCTTCAGTCCTGAACCTTTTAAAACCTTTTAAAACGGCCAGCTTACACACAGAAGTATTAAAACGAAAAAGGTAAAGGGGGAGAAAAAAACATGTCGGTCTCACTTTTACACTTTTCCAACCTCGGGCTGAATTACATTTGCAGCATTTACGTGGATAATAGTAACTCTCTCGGCATGCTTGGTCTAACCCTGCAGAAGCTTTCTGCTGGAGATGAACTTTATTTATTCACTACATTTGAAGCCGTAAATGCAACTCCAGAAAACATTTGTGCAAACTTCACTTTGCTTCTTTGACCTCGTTTTAACACTTTTTGCGACACGGGATGAAACACCTCAGGAGGGAAGAGCCCGAGGAGATGTCAGAGAGCTTTTTGCTGAGATCTCTGAGGGAGGTGGCTGAACTCTCTCTCAGACTCTGACTCTCTGTGGATGTGCAGGTTTAAGTGAGGTGGTTTTTATTATGTTAAATGCATGGGCCTTCATCATGTCTCTTACGATGCTCTGAAAGTGCTGGACGCTTAACCTGCATGAATCAATATGTGGTCTAGGCTTTCGGGTAGCACTCAGAAACAAACAGAGCTGGGGCCATGCGTGCACAAACAGACCTCTACATCTGACTAGACTGCTGACCACTCAACTGAGCAGACCACATTGACTCCATGAGATTAAATCAAATCATTATTCAAAAGAACTTTATTCATATATTACCAGTGTTCTTATTGTTACATTTTTTTTGGAAATAAAATAAAATAAAATAAAAATGAAATGAAACAAAACTTGACATTTAGAAAATGTTGCATTGGCAAAACTTACTTAAAGTAAGTTTAAGATGAAGCACTAAAATTAAAATGACTAAAACTAAAACTGAAATAGACATAATTTAATGCTAAATAGAAATATTACATAGAAATAAAAAACTAAAACTAATAAAAATGACAAAAGCACTTTCACTAAAACTTAAACTAAAATTAAAATGAAAACTGAAGCTATTAAAAACTAATTCAAAATATTAATGCATACTATAAATAATACTAAAATAACGCAATTAATTTATAATTAATATATAACTGGCTAAAATGAAATGTAGAAATCACAATCATAGTTCTAGCATTATGTTTTCAGATGCTACTTTGATATTTGGTATTATTAAAATAAAATTCACCTTTTTTTAACTGAGATATTTACAGTATGTTTGGGTTCACAGCATTTCCTGACACCATCTCTCTCTTCACCTTCCCTTCCTTTTTTATTTCAAATAAAGCACCAAAATAAGTATGTTAGGCTTTATAAAACCATGATGGCAGACATGAAAGTAGGTAAGAGAGAAAGAGAATGAATGATGACTGAGGCCAAATTTGATCCTGGGACACCCTGAGGCAACAGCTCTTATATGTCATAAGCGAGTGCAGTACTTTATACACCACAGCTTTTCGTGTATTATCCCATTCTTCCTCACACTTGAGGGTTGGACAGTCACATAAGACCAGAGGAGCACAATATGACGCCATATAAAGACCACAAACACCACTGTGTTTAAACACCACTGCAGATATGACTTGAGCTTTAGTCAGCATCGTAACCAATGTTTTGTAGTCTGAGTCCCTCAATGACGTTATGAACTCGAGCCAAAGCCCATAAAAGCTTCAACACAAAGATGTGCACTGAGCAGGGTGCTGGGTGGCTGAGTGTCTCTCCACAGCTCTGAGGACAGATGGGGACACTTTAACAGAATTCAGATGAGCAAGGGATGCAAAATACGAGTGTGGCGAAATCATATGAACTTTAAAGATACGATATTGGTGGCTCATGGTCGGCTTTTCTGGAAAACATCACGCAAAACAAACAAACAAGTCAAACAGGGCTAGAGAAATGACTCCTGTAAAACGACCACTGTGACAGGAGACCGGCAACTGATATTCTAGCCTCTGGTCTGTCTGGGGTTGGAAGTGTGTAAGTGCTGTGTTGTTACTTGTAAAGAACAGTGTGGTCAATGTGAATTGGAGGCTGATATAGGACTCTGAGAGAGGGAAAGGTATTTAGAGATAAAAACAACTTCTGAGACAACTTTGTATTCAACATAACCTGTGACATGGTCCATAACATTGCCCTAATGTGAGACTAACAAATTACATTTGCGGCTGGCACCCCTGCTAAAGTGATTTTAGCACTGCAAAGTTAACTGTCATCAAGAATGTGGATAAATTACTGTAGAAAAAAAAGTAAGGTCAGTCAATTATGTTTCTGAAGTAAAACTCATATGCTGAATTTATTTGATCAAAGATGCATTAATATTGTAGAATCTTCCTACAATTTTAAATAACTGTTTTCCATTTTAATATATTTTAAAATAGAATTCCTGTGATGGCAAAGCTGAATTCAGCTGTCACATGCAGTGTTGGGGAAAGTTAATTTTAAAATTAATGCATTACAATATTGCGTTACTCCATAAAAAAGTAACTAATTGCGTTTCTTAGTTACTTTTTATGGAAAGTTATGCATTGCATTACTTTTTGTCACCTGGGCTGGGCTTGCTTATTTTAAATAACAGAAAACCCAAAAGTTATATTTTGTTGACTGTAAAGGCCCTTTGACACAAAGAGTGAAATAAGCCTCAGGCTGAAGAAAATGCCTCTGCACTTACTCCCAATTTCTCTCAACATGGGGAAAGGAAAGATGTCAGTGAATAAACAGGAAAACAAAATAACTTGCATTACTTATTTGAAAAAGTAACTCAGATATTTTTTTGTTAATTTAAAAGTAATGCGTTACTTTACTAGTTACTTGAAAAAAGTAATCTGATTACGTAACTGGCATTACTTGTAATTAGTGGTGCCAAAATTAGCGCGTTAACGCATGCGATTAATTTTTTCATATTAACGTGTTAAAATTTTTTTAACGCAATTAACGCAGGGGCGGGGCTTGGGTTGGCCACCCCATTCACAACTGCTGCCTCTGTCTCTTTTTTTCTCGAAAAGGATTGCGTTTATTTAGATGCAGAACGTCTTTATGACCACATCAAACAGGAGACGTTTCAGATGCGTTCTAACTTCGCCTCCGCGCCAGGCGCGAGTCAAACGAGCGCGGAAAAGATACTGTGCTCGTAGCGCGCGCTCTTCAAATACACGCACAAAGGTGCCGGCGCGCGCTGTAGCCCGTATCATTTCATATCAAACAGCGAAAGAAACTACGTGCATGCAATGTCCTAGTTATGCCGTCAGTTAAGGCATGACGTTACCAAAAAGGCGATTAAAGCTGCCTTAAAACTGCGTGCATGCATGCAATATGTTATATATGCGTCACATTTAAGAACATGGCTCTGAAATGGTTTTAAAAACTGTCCTGAGGCACCCCAGCACTGTCTCCCTCATCTAAAACACCCGAATCAACTCGTCCGCTCATTAGTAGAGACTTTAAGACCTGAAGTGGGTCAGAAAAGGTAAAGAGAGTTGCATGTCAGATCCGCGTCACGTTCAGCAGCAGTTTTAAAGCAATAGCAGGCAAATAAGTTAATAACTAGCTGCTGTGATGTCTATTAATCCAAGAACAAAAGAAAAAAAAGGAAATCAATAACTTTTATAGCTTTAAGGGGTTCATCTATATTTAATTTAGAATTTAGAGTTTGGTAACTATATTCATTTTCTGTATATTTCTGCTGAAGGGCACAAGTAGCTAAATATGTCATTTATTAGGTTCATGTGAAGATTGTTTCAAATTCACTTAAATTAGAAGTTAAGTCTAATAAATGTTAAAATTGATAGCTCTAAATTATACTGTAATGCTGAATGGCTACAGTCAATGGTTAAATATTCAGGAGAAAAAACTATTTTATAGAGACATCAGTAGTATTGATATCAGTATGCTGGCCTTCAATCATAAAAAAAAGATGCCATTAAAGAAATATTAAAAATACTGTCTTTATGTTGTTTGTACATTGTACATTTGAAGATTGAATGTGAAATTATTGCAATATAAAAGTATATTTAAAAACTTTAATGTTAGGTGGAATTAATCGCGATTAATTTTAGAAAAATGTGCGATTAATTAGTTAATTTTTTTTAATCGATTGACAGCACTACTTGTAATGTGTTACCCCCAACACTGGTCACATAAGCCATCAGAAATCATTCCAATATGCTAAATTGGTGCTTAGGCATTATTATTATTATCGATGTTAAAAACAGCTGTGCTGCTTCTGTTGTGGAAACAGTTCAGAAGAAAAGCATTTATATAAATCAACTAATGAAATATGAATTCTGTAAGTAAAATGGGTGAAAGGTGCATTAATTTTAAGATTTAAGATGTGTTTATTAACTCAAATTGATACCCAACATGACAGGGCAACTTAAACTTATGTAAAATAAAATAGCATCAAGTGGAAACAGCGCACCTTTAACTATCATTTTATGAAGTACAATCATTAACATGCATGAAAGGAAGGTTTTTTTGACCCCCACGCATTTACTTCAGATGAAGAATGTGGCACATAAGGTCTAACAGGAAGTGCAGGAGGTGGTTGACTGTATTTGGGCATAGGGAGCCGTGCTGTGACCTGGACAGAGTGTTCCATAAGAAGAGCCGCTCCAAGTGATAAAAGGAGGTTTAAGGAGGCTTCAACTCACTGAGCCCTTCCATGGATTTTATAAGGCCGTTCTCAGGGGGGAAGGAGGGACTATCAGGGGAGGAGGGCTGGTGTGTACTGTATGTATGTGTGTGCCCTGCTCACCTCAGCTCTGTGTTCCCCCCTGCTGCGCAGGAGTTTATTCACAGGAAATGTGCGGGGAGCATCATGCCTGGCTGCCTGATACAGAGTGACACAGAATCTCTTTTGAGAGGAGAAGTTAGCATGTCAGGCAGGTCATCGCAAGGCATGCAGACAGTCAATAAAATATTCAATATGCCACTCTAATATCATAGATCTAATAACACAAAAAAGCTGGAGTTTGAAGAAAAAAGTTGTCCGTTTTCAGAGAAGGTTCATTGGTTTGAGAGATTTGTTCAAATATGATCTAATTGACTCGTCCGCCCCATGAGTTCGCTTCATGGGAAATGGCATGGATTTTCTCCCGGGGAAACACAGGGCCAATGTCCATAAAGAGTGATAGTTCAAAAGTGCACTGTGACCTCTTGGAAAGAGACTGTGGCCATATAAGCCGCACAATAGAGGAGAAAGGGAAGATGTATTCCTCAACCACTATCCATTCAGTATCACTTCTATTTTTTCTCTTTCCTCTGGCTATTTCTCTTCTGTCTTTTTTTTGCTTGTATCCTTCCTGCCTCCAGGCAGGGACCGTGCACACGGTTGACCTCGTGCGCTTGTGTCTCGCTATTGTTTCAGTATCACTGTGGCATACGGCCCACTGCTTCCCATCACTACAACACAGAGTCAAATATCCGTCGTCAATTCACCGCAACCATATGGTCAGAGCACATTACCTCTACACTCCTTACTGAAGAAAATGGCTCTGAATGCAATTAGCATCACAGTTTCTAGCACTATTGCACAAAAATGACACAAAATAAATGAAAGTGCTAAACCATCAATCAGTGCCTCAGTAAACACTTCACTTTTAGACTTTCATTAAATTTACACAGCAAAAGGAAACCTGAAGCGGGGCATTACGCATTATTAAGCTGGAGCACAAGTTGTGTGGCAGAGTAGGAAGGGGAGGGCCTTCGTGTAAATGGGACATACATATTTTCACACCACATCTGCCTTTCATTGCTGTTTCAAACACTTTTAGATTTTCGACAAAAACAAGGACATGCAATGCAAAGAAAAGCCAATTTATGGCTTTCAAATGGGAGCTGTGTTAAAAATAGCTGTATCTGTTCTTAAAGTAGAGTTTTCATTTGCCATCAGCACACATTAGAGAAGTCAGTGGGCTACAACGGCTTTCAGATAGCTATAAATAAATGTTTGTTTTTTTTCTCTGTCAGCTCAGGCCCGCACTCCTGCATATAGCAAAACCTCCCATGAATAAAAATGCGTAATACATTTTTTTATTCTTATATTACCTATTTTTAAATTTAGATTACCTTTGCTTTATTTTTTTAAACAAGTCACCAAGACTACATTTATTTGATAAAAACACAATAAAAACAGCAATGCTCTAAAATTGCATTAACATTTAAAATAACAGTCTTGTATTTTAATACATGTTAAAATGTAATGTATTCCACTGAATTTTCAGCAGCCATCACTCCAGTCTTCACTGTCACATGATCCTTTAGAAATCATTATAATATGATTATTTTGTGCTCAAAAACATTTCTTATTATTACCAATGTTTAAAAACAGTTGTGCTGCTTAATATTTTTCTGGAAACCATTTTTTTCAGGATTCTTTGATGAACAGAAATCTCAAAAGAACAGCATTTATTTGAATCAGAATTCTTTTGCAACATTACAAATGTTTTTACTGTCACTTTTGATCAGTTTAATGCATCCTTGCTGATTAAAAGTACATTTTTTTTATTAAAAGTATTAAAATTAGAATGTTAAACTGTAATATATTGTTAATAACTCACCACAAACTCCATATTCAAACCTCAAAATTAATATGCATTTTACACTGTACATTATAATGTTGTGAAGCCTAAATTTGTTTAAACTGCTACTCCCCGGAGAACATGGATGGGGTTATGGCTAATCTAATGAAAGGGGTGAGCAGAATGTGAGTCCACAAAGTCACATACTCGAAGAATGCTGTCGGTCTGGAGATCTACAGAGTTGACATTCAAGACAATGAGGCGTATTTTACTAGATGCAAAAAGCCGACAGAGCACATGTGCCGGCGTGACAAAGGGGCGCCTCTCTTTGCCCGCAGCGGTGCCGTGAGAAAGGCAAGCTTGTTGCGTATATCAGCACAGGAGCCCGTTTCACTGACGGCCATTCATTACCATCTTAAACGTGGCGGCTCGTGAATGAAGCCAGGGCCGTGGCATAGCTCGGCCTCCCACTCACAGCTCTGGCTCTCACACTGCCCCCCCATCTCGTCGGCTATGGAGGATGATGACTTGGAAAAGTGGCAACATTTGTTTCCACTTAGGTTATATGATCTCTAGAGGTCTAATTTGAACAAATCTCCCAGTACAGCCACAAACGCTACTCCTCGTGTGAGATCTGTAATACAGAGACCGAAGCTAATGTTGCGCTAAAGTAAACAAAGCACCGGGTCCAGAAAGCAGCGTGGCAGGGCTGGCATGGTCAAGGCCCTAACACTTCCTTCTCATTACTGCCAAAGAAAGATACTTGGGTAAACGTTGCTTCCCAAACCCTGTCATTTATCTGCAAAGCAGCTCCCTTGACACAACCTATAAACAGCTTTTGCTCCGGAAAGCGTGCATTAGACAGAAAAAGTGAGAACGGAAAGCACTAGGAAGTGTTGTAAACTGCCTCAAGCTCTCTGCTGTGACACCCTGAACGCTGCTCTGTCCCATAGTGCAGCAGGAGGTTAGGAAGCCCTGGGCGAGGTGGTGCCTGGGAGAGTGGGCTGGTGAAAACTTAATGACTTGTCCTGTTCAGTCTCCATATCTTTGGCCAAGAAGATGAGAACTTCTCTCTCGATGCATCATACACAGCTCTGGTGAACTCATCAGCAGCCTTCTTGGCCCAAAACATTAAGTTTTCATGTTAAATAAGGATATGCACAAGGACACGCTCGTGTTGGTGTTGTTGGGAAGCAGAAACAGTTTCTTCCTGTCAGCTGCCTTTACCTAGTCCTGCAAAGTAGGCATTTTATAATTATGAACATTTATCTGCCTATTGCAGATGTTACTGATGCGGCTGCACATGTGTACTGACATTCATAAGTTTGAGTTCGAAATAATAGTTTTTTGAAAGTCTCTTACATTCACCAAGGCTGCTTTTATTTGGCTAAAAATACAGTAAAAACAGTAATTTTGTGAAACATTATTACAATTTTTATTTTTTGATATATTTTAAAATGTAATTTATTTCTGTGATGGCAAATCTGAACTTTCAGCATCATTACTCCAGTCTTCAGTGTCACATGATGCTTCCAAATCAGTCTAATATGCTGATTTGGTGTTCAGCAAACTTTTCTGATTATTATCAATGTTGAAAACAGTTGTGCTGCTTGCTATATTTGTGGAAATATTTTTGTAGAATAGAATAGTAACTTCAAAAGAATTTAATTGAAATAGAACAATCTTTTGTAACATTAAACATCTTTACTGTCACTTTTGTTTGATTTATTGCATCTCTACTCACTAAAAGTATTAATTCCTGATTATAATTTCTCACACTGACCTCAAACTTTTGAACAGTAGTGTAGGTTCTAGTTTTGACCGATAAATAATGGTCGATGCCAATATTCCAATGAGTAGGGTGTAGCCAATATACATGATATTAACCAAAAAAACTCAAATACTAATTTGAACTTATAAAAATGACTTAAAATATAAAAATAGATTTATACTCTACATAGCAACTTCTTGAATCTGTTCTGTTTTCCTATTAATAATATAACATGCTATACAAAAAATACACACCATGGTCTTTGACTATATATTGTTTGACCACTAGTAGGTTCACTTGAGAGGAGAAAAATGGTCCATGTTGTATTTGCTGCCAATGGAGGGAGGGATTGAAATTCAGAGTTTCAATCTGATTGCCAAGTTGGATGAGCAAGATGCCATAGAGGTAAGTAATGCACACAAAGAGGTCAATCCAAAAAAAGGAGGAATCTGGTAGGGGAGAAGTGGGGAGTGAGGTGGGGAGTCTAATGTCTGGCAGATGACAGATCCCTAAATTCCTTTCTTGCGCCTACAGGACAGAAGTGACTCCGGGTGAACAGTGTGGCTTTATGTTAATGCTTCAACTCAAGCGCCCGGCGCTGATTAGAATGCTGGCAGAAAATAAAAACTGCCCATTGAAAGAATGGGCCTGGGGTCCTCGTCTCAAATCATATTTTGCAATGCCGCACAGCAACAAAGCCGGCCCAGTTCACAGAGTTTTCTTTTTGTCACTTTGCACAAAGGCCCCTCAAACGCACCCCCGCGAAGACTCGCAAACCATGCGACTGAAAGCAAAAAACAAACATTTAACACCAGCTCTTACATACTTTGAGCCCCTCTTTTAAAGTCATAATGAAATTCGAAGGAGGCGGCAACCCCCCGTAATAAGACACACAGGGTGTTTTCAGACAACGCCGCCTTTGCCCACATTGTGACCTGACATTTGCGTCAGCTGACCGTGACCTCGCTTGTTTTTTGTTGTTCTCTGATGGATGGTCTTCTAACAAGCTAATCACCTCAATAATTGTGGTAATGACACTTTATTAAAATAATGAAGGAGGGAAAGTGGGGGCAGCCACAGCTGAAGCTGAAAACAGTTGTGCACTTCTGGCAAACCTTGCAATACTAATAAGAATAAATAAATAAATGTATAATTAGAAATATTTGAATTGCAATGTTTTAAGAGGAAAAAAGACCTTACAAGTATACAGTGGCTACAAAGCATATTAGTTGAAAAGTGATGCTTCTTGGGTTGGGTTATGGTGGTGAAATGAAATCTAAACCCAGGCTCAGACGCTCACCCCATTCCCAGCAATTTTTTATCCTGTACACCTCTACAGGAAGTTCATCTCAGCCCTGAAGCACAACAACATCCCCAGACCTCCCTGCCCCTTTAGCCTCATTCACAATCACCAACATTCCCCAATACAACACTGACTTTGTCCAGTTGCTTGCCTGTCATAGATGTCAGGCTGAGGAGTGACTGAGGACCCCGAGTGTCTGGCTCCAGAGGTCAAAGACGGAACACAGAGGGAACCAGCAGACGGAGTGGTACATCCCTCTTGCCACCAGGCATGAGAGACGAATAGTTCAAGGGCCTTCTGACTGTAACAGTGACTGCTCTGACTCTCAACACTCCAAATATTTACACTTGACGGAGCCTCGGTCTGAGAGGCCTGTTATACAGATCGTTTTACAGGGTGCTGGGGTTTTGTAATATATAATGGACTCAGAGAATGTACACTGAGGCTAGAACTTCAACATTATTCTTTTGCTGCCTTGCATGTACTTCTATTGGTATCTGGATTTTTATTTTAATTTGTATAAAGTCACCACTTTTTTAAAAATAATTTTGTTAAAACATTTATTTTCGATGAAAAACATGATATTATTGTTTAAAGTTATAAACTACAATATATTAAAATAAAAGAAAAAAATAAAAACCACGTGATAAAAGCATAATGATGACATGTAAAAATGTAATGCTACACATAAAATTACAAATTATTCAGACACCAGTGGTGTCTTTTTTTTACTAGTGGGTGCAGGACACTATAGTTAGGATAGCAAAATAAAGTAAACTTTGACATATTATACACAAAAATTCTTCATACAGTGTACTAGCTGGAAAACTGATAAAAATCTGGGACCAAAAATTAGATGACACTTGGGACCTGACCATGTTCTGTTACATACCTTTCTATCAAAGTTATCTGACATTATCAAGATGAATTTGTTCTGACTCAGTTTAACTCCGAGTTCTTGTCATATTTTATTACCATTTTCTAAACTATAGCGAATAAGCTGTGATAATGTGAGAAATGTTGAAGGTGTCTGAATAAATTTTGGTTTGACTATATAAGAAGAAGATGAATACTCCTAGTAAATAGTATAAATAATAAATAAATAATTATAAACTGCTAAAATAAATAAATAAATATAATAGCTGAAATATGTCTAAGGAAATATGTCTTAGTCATTTACTTTTATTAGATACATTACAGTTCAATCAGACAAGTTTTAAATCTTTGCTCACATCCTCATAGAATGACATCCATTAAAAGAGCCTTTAAAAACACTTGTGGAAAAACAATTAAGTTAATCAACTGAAACAGAACAGACCACATGTTATGATGATTAAATCAGTCATGTGCTAAACTCTCACATTAAAAGCCCTTCGGTAGGCCAAAAAAAAAAGTCCCTCTTTGCGTGCCTGGAGCGAAACAAGCAATTTAGTCATTGTGCCACTTTGCCAGGCCTGCTCATCAAACTTTACCTCCTCTGTAAACTTCCTCACTTTAATCAAATTCAGCTCTACCCGCATTACACATTTTTCACATACTTGGTGATAAGAGACAGCCACTTATGCCCTCAGTGTGTGTGTGTGTGTGTGTGGGGGTGTGTGTGAGAGAGAGACAGACAGACAGAGATCGCCTCAATGTGCGTGACATTTAACACAAGTAGCTGAAGCAAACATGTGTCTCCCTCTGGTCAGACAGGGTGGACAGTTGGAGGAGACGGCAAGGCGTTTTAGGTTAAATGGATGTTAGGGTATTAGAGGGGGTTGCAGTATGAAGGAACGCAACCTTGGAAGAGAGCTGGCCATGCGGATTTAATAATTGCCTCTCCTCCTTCAAAGCCACGCCGAGATCCTGATGTTCCGCTGAAGATCCAACCCTCATTTTAACACTAAACCTACACCGAAATCCATCATGGAAACGGAGAAACAACATGGTAATCATGGGCTGCTGCTAGGCCGGGGGCCCTAATTTTAGCCGGATTGAATAGTCTAAAGGGTGGTGGGGGTGAGGGACGGCCCGGCATTAGGCTGCGGGAACAAACGGGCTGTAATTTGCGAGCCTCTGGTGTGTTTTGGTGATTGCATACAGGCCTTCATTAGAGAAGTGTTGGCAGTGATGATAAAGCGAAGCTTGTTTAGGAGTGATGATCAGAGAGTAGGACAGCGAGAGCGGAGAAGGGAAAAACCACATGCAGGATATTAAGAGTTCTCTCAATGAATAATTAGAGAAGAGACGAGACAGAGCGATGCTGATTTATACCACAAACACGCAGCTGCTGCGCTTCCTCAAATGTGCACACTGACTACAAGTAAACAAAACTGTCAAACTCCAGTTCTTACAGACACAAAAAATACTAGCTACATGAAATACCATATAAAGTATTTTAACAAAATAAAAAAAACACTAATATAAAAAACTAAAATAATAAATATACAAATAATATTTTAAATAATAAACATAAAGTAATAATTTATTTATAATAAAATAAATAAATTTAAAAACCTTAAAAAGTATAAAAACAAAACAATTATTAATAAACATGTAAAATACTATATAATGTATTTTTAAATAATAAATAAAAATAACTAATAATATGTATAAAAATAAACAAAAGTACTATAAATACATAAAATACTATATAATGTATTTTAAAATAATAAAAATAAGTATTAAAATAAACAACATACTATATAAAATATTTAAAAATAATGAAATAAATCATAAAAAATACATAAGTATAAAAAACCATAATAAAATAAAATAAAATAAAATACATCTAACCAGGCATAATTTAATTCAAATTAATAAATAATTAAATACCTCATATAATTATATTATATGTGTCATCCTCGTCGCAAGGATAAAAACTGATGTGTTAGATAAAAGCATGTTTAGCTATTAAAACGAGTACTTAAGCTCTCACTCCAGGAGGAGGTCTCCAACAAGAGCTTAGAGGAAGAAAGATAAGTTTGAGTGTTTTCCTGGCAAGCCTCGAGAGGCTCCCCAGTGCACTTCAGAGAAAACATTTTGACTAAGAGCTCGCTGCTATCTGTATTTGTATAATTTCTCCTGCATTCAGTTTACATTCTTCCAGGCATTTCCAGCGCGTTATTTTAGGAAATGGAGACGCTCGCTTTAGATTACAGCAAAATAAATCACGCTGACTTGTTGTTGGGTACAAATAAACGAAACAAAGTGTTGATTTAAAAATAAAAATTTGGAAGTGGAGAGATAGGCTCTTCCTGTCGAGGTTTCCGGAAAGCCAGTAAACACACCACTGTCTGTCACTGTGGGAGTCGGGACGAGTCACGGCCAAGCCACAGGAAGGGGTAGCACAGAGAGCGTGTGTGTGTGTGTGTGTGTGTGTGTGTGTGTGGGTGGGTGGAGACAGTTAGACGGTGGGGTCAGTGTCCTTCTCTACACGCAAGTCTGTCCGGTTGCCAAGTGCCCAGCTGCCAGTAGGTGTCTGTTTACAAGGAGACCAATGGCTGCCCTGCATTTCTGTCTGACACACAAACACACATAAACAAAACGGCATATCTGACCGCTCCAATCCACGTTTAAACGAACATCCGATTTCATCTGACTCTGATCAGACGTTTGGTTTGAGCTGAGTGTGAGAGGGCAGGTTTTAAGTGGTGAAATTTGTGAGAATAGGAGTTTGACTGAGAAAGCGCAGAGCTCTTTATTCTAATTCAACATGGCTGAAATGAACATGGAGGGGAGCTGCTTTCTTTCATTAAAAGGTGAGGCCCTGTCGTTTCAAACATGCAAATGGGGAAAGATCGGTGGCCCCAGAACTCATAGTCTTGTGTTACACAGGATCGCTATGCTGCGGTCGCAGGCCTGTTTTATGTAATATAAGTTGATGGCAAAATTGCAAACCACACAGCTAAACTCTGCGATTTTTCCCCTTTTGTTCATGTAATACATGTCTAAAATTGTCCTTTAAATCAGCGGTTCTAAATTGGTGGGTCGCAACCCAAAGATGAATACAAATAATCATTATCATGACAAATAAATATGCTTCCTAACTTTAAAATGGAAGAAAAGGCAACACATCCAAACAAATGCAGTAATTTGCAGCAAAATCATGTCAAATCATAGAAACTAGGAATATGTATATGTAATATGAATATATATTTAAAAAAAAAATACAACCCATACTATATTAATTATGGGATAGACGTGATTTCATACAGTGCACTATTGTCTTGAAAAAAAAAAAAGGTGATTCATTTCAATATTTGATTTCAAGGAAAACTGATATTGTTTTTGGTTGCCAATTGATATGCAATGTAAAAATCTGCATTATGAAGCCAAATCTGTTCAGAACCGCTGGTTTAAAAAATAAAATAAGACATTATTAATATAACAATAAAATATGGCAACAACAAAAAAGTACTAAATCCTGACACTAAGCCTAATAAGTGTGATTAAATGTGTTAATCTTTAATTACACAGTCAAAAATGAAAATAAAACTACACATCCTTATAGTCACATCCACTCAAGCTAACACTGAGCGAACGCGTGCATGTGAAATGTGATAATAGCTTTCCTCTTTCCTGTCTGCTTCTCCTTCCAGCACCACTCCCATCCCCCCTCTCAGTTCATCTTAATTATGGCACAATTAGGCGCTACAAATGGCGTCAGAGCGCATGCTGCCCGTGTCTGAGCTGGGTCAGTGTTTCCAATTTCCTGCAGTAATGGGCCTGTGATGGCTGCCCCTGCTGTCCGCCACCCTGACCTCACCAGGCCCTAAGGTCATGACCCCTCAGCTCTGCTGGTGTGTTTAGAGCCTGAAGGGGTCGATGGTTGTTTTGGATTACCTTACATGCTCAGGAGAAACATACACAGCCAGAATGAGACAAAAAGCAACACAAAATAAATCTCAAAATATCTTTGCGTAATGTGTAATGGCAACCTGCACAGTCATCACTCGCTTGTGAGGCTTCAGATCATTAATATATATGGGATCATATCCAGAAACGGCCAGTTGAGGTGATGGTAATGTCTTCAGTGAGATCGGATCTGATTTCAATTGCTTTTACACATGTGCATTAAAATCAAATCCACATTTCATAATAATAACTAAGCCACTGCCTTCATACAGAAAGTGTGCATTTAAAAAAAATGACCTGAAGAGCTGTTTCATATCTAAACAAAACACACTATTACTTTTTCAGACAGGCTTTAAACTGAGTTTCTCCATATTTCTATAAAAAACTGAATATGACATTTACAGGGGGGCTTGAAAGAGCGGTACAAACTTGGCTCAGGCCTCTGCCGTTTCATTGATTAATTCCCATCAGACCTCATAGAGCTTAATACATCAGCAGCCTGGCCTTCTAGCGGTAAACGTTCAGAGTCTTTCTCAATGAATATCACATGTACTCTTTCAAAAGGTTGCCAGGTTGTGCGGACCCCGTGTCAACTTCCCCTCGTGTCTGTCTGTAGCCACTAGCTCCTGACACCGGCTCACACAAGATACGCATTACGTGCCGTGGATCTAATCCCGAGGCTTTGGTGTGTACATTACTCTTATTAAGCGGCCGTCTTCATCGGGTTCTGGAGCTCCTTTAAGACACTTTTCAAAAGAGTCGAGCCGGTGGTAACTTAATATCCACACCAGGACCCCGTTACTTCTGTGCTGCGTGGGGTGTCAGATCAACAGAAGACCAAGAGAAGGTCATCAATTCTTATTTAAGACCTGTTTCATTCAGGATTTGACATGGCCTGGCTATTAACTCGAAGCTGAATGGTTTCATGAAATTTCCCAATGGTTAAATTTTTTAGAATGTACTATTAATAATAATAATAATAAATTGAAAACGGAACTCTCCCAGAAAAAGATTTACACCAAAAAAAAAAAAGAGAGAGAGAGGAATGGCTAGCCACAAACACCAATATCACACAGCAAGAGAGAGGATTTCGAAAACAAACAAACTGCGAGTATGCATAAGTATCAATAAACACAATTCTTCCGTCTCGGAAGCTTCCTGCTTTATTTGATTAAGCGGGCGAAAAAACAGAGCAGTCATGCTCAATGCTTTTCTTCCTCTTCCCTTCCCCTGCAATCTTCTCTGTGCCTAATGGGAATCGGAAGTTTAAGTGAAGCTGCCTGGCTAGCCTCGGCCTAACCTCTCCATCTGGAAGGGAACTTGCCAGCCTTGGGGCTACTCCCAACCCTTCCCAGCTGTTGAGTTTGGGGCTTTTGTTTTTGTGGGCTTGGGAAAGCATATTTTTATAAATGATTGCCATATCCTCCACCAGCTGCTGACCCTGCGCCCGTCCCTGGTTCTCATTTCAGCCGCGACTGACCCCGAGCGTCCGAGAGCAGGAGCCTGCGACTGGTTTGGAGCGCTGAGGTAAGCGCGAGCGAGGAGATTCAGTTTCAGAAAAACTTCCGCTACTGACATAAAGAGTGAATTTGTGTCTCCGAATGCTTCCACGATGTACTAAAGCGAGATTTGATTAGAGATCGCGGAGCGTGCATCTGCTGCCGGCCTGGTGTGTATGAGTCACTAAGCATGTGGTTTGTCTCATCACTCTCTCTTTTTCTCTCTCTCTCTCTTTCGTGTTGGTTTAAATCAAGGCGTCTGTAACAGGGAGGAGTCGACCTCCTCTTTCTTCACGGACTCCGCTGCCAATGATGTGTAACTTTGGTTTCTATGGAAGCCTGAATAATACTACTCCCCAAACTTGAAGCGAGCGGCAACAAATTAAAAACCATCTCTGAATGGCTGGCACGTAATGTTGTGTTGACCCGTCTTTTTTCTTTTCTAAGACGAGGAGAAAGCGGCCCAAGGGTCTAAGCGCAAAGACAAGGCGGGCGTCTCGGTTTGTGAAAATTTTAAAGCCTGTGTGCTACCTGCGCACCAGAAATAGCTGTCACCATCCTCCGTCATGTTTACGGCAGCCGTCAAACGAGCAGGAAGGCTCGGCGTTAATTAAAAATACATTGGCTGTTAACGCGTCGGCTGGTGCCAATAAGCTGCGTATTTTGCACTGTCGTTGCAGTATTGATGAAGCTGCTGGCGCTCCATAATTCATCAGGCCCGGCCACCTCAGGTGAGGGCCGCCCACTGTAGAGCCAAGCGGTCCTGTTCACAGCGTGGCACTGCAACACACACACACACACACACACTATTCTCAGCACTTTCTCTGCTCGGCTGCTGTGTGTAGCGCACCGCTGGGTAATTGCATGGTAATACTTCATTATGGCAGCACTGTAATTTGGGCACCGGACACTTCAAAGGGAGGCAAAAACCTCTTCACAGACAGCGCAAATTACTGCGAGTCCACATAACCCCTGCTTTGTTTTGACTGGTATTGTTTTTGGCCAAGTATCGCGGTCCAAAATAAACACGGGGAGCGATCAGAGCGTATTTTCAATCGTATAATCGTCGCAGCTGATTACAAAGCACAGCGGCGTGGCGTGAAAGAGTTAAAAAGTAGATTTCACTGTCATGTGAAGCCAAGAAGTATAAAATTCAGTATCAAAGGCTTATCTAAACAAACGGCAGCTTCTGAACGTCGCGGTCGCGAATGGAGCTGGCCGGGGCACGGGCTGGTGAGACGAGGGCTGACCGGAGGTACCGAGCAGCTGGAGGAGATCCATCCTCACAGCAATCCACAATCACATGCTGCTCATTTCTGCTTCCCGCTCATGTACAATTTTGTGAACAAAAGTTCACATTCACAGTTGGGCTTTAGTCTGTACACTTCTAGTCTGTCATTTACTCTCAGCATTGAAGGAGTCGTTCATCCAAAAATGAAAAATCTGTCATCAATTTCTCACCCTCATATTGTTTCAAACCTGTATGCATTTCTTTGCTTCTGCAGAACATAAAAAGAGATATTTTCAATAATGTTTTAACTGATTTTGTCCACGTTTTTGGTGCGACAAAAAACAACCAGAAATTGCAACTGCAGAAATTGCGATTTCGAATTCAAATGTATGGACATAGAAAATCATATTACTATAAGAGCAGCGAAGTTTGGGGTCAATAAGATTTACTTTTTTCTATACTATTTCAGCAAGTATGTAAAAGATCAACTGATCAAAAGTGGCATTTAAAGACATTTATAATGTTACTGTTTGAAACAAATGCTTTTCTTTTGAACTTTCTATTCATCAAAGAATCATGAAAAAAGGTATCATGCAGCACTAATGTTTTCAAAATCGATAATAATAAAAAATATTTCTTGGGTACCAAGTGGGTCAAAAATATCATTGGACCCCATTGCCTTTCACTGTGTGGACCAAAAACTTTGCAACAATTTTCAAAATATCTTCTTTTGGGTTTCACAGAAGACTTCTGGGTTTCACAGAAGTATTTACAGGTTTAGAACAACATGAGGGTGAAAATATTCATTTTTGGGTGAACTTTCCCTTTATTGCTGGGTAAAAAGGAGGCCTAACTGTACTTTAGGTATGTAACATAGCTTCTGTTCATCCATGAAAATGGTGATGCTAACTTATAATTTAGCATTTGTTGATTTTGTTCTTTCTCCACCTTCTTGGAATAACTCCAGTGATATCAGGGGATACAGAAAGACAAGAACACTTGATACAATTTAGGTACAGCACAAAGTTACAACAGCCTGCCAATATCCTGCAGATGATTACAAAGTTCAAACATGGCGAGACTCATTCATTAAAAGTGCAGTACACAAACACAAACACATCCGATTTTTCAGTCCTACTTTTGTGTATCTTACACACGGGTGCACAAATGAAGCCAGTGAGGTCTGTTAGACACAAGTTTCATCCAAAATCTATTCCAGCATTGCAGGTGGCGTTCCAACAAGCTGATAGTGTATGTACAAAACAACTTGCACACTCCAAACATGCCGAGATAAATGGATAGTTGGGGCATAAAAGCAGAAAGAACAAACATTTCTGAGCATAAATATTTCAATATTTTATTTGTCTTTTCTAGACGCACGCTGAATATAGACAACTCCACCAGTCATACACACGGCAATAGTAACATCACAGCACAGAGCAAACATGGCCAGGGGTTATTTTCACTATTATTTCAATTAATATTTTTACAACATCTTGAGCAGCAATACTGGAAATTTGTGTTACGAACTGCAAAGTCTAAGCAATAACCAGTGGTGGATTGTGGCTTTTTGGTATGTGGGTGAAAGCGAGAAACCTTGGAAAACACCGTGTCCTAACCAGTGATGAACAATTTGTCTGTCCACAACGAATACAAAATTTGCAACTGCAGAAAGCGCGATTTTGAATTTGAATTTAAGGAAGTAGAATTACAATGAGCTTAATTTCAAAGAAAACTATAATGCTGTAAAATAAGCAAAGTAACACTGCTGTTCAAATGTTTGGGGTCAGTAAGTTTTTTTTTTTTAAAGACATTAAAACTTATTTAGAAAGGATGCACTATATTGATCAAAAGTGAACGTAATGATATCAATAAAGATTTCTATCTCAAATAAATGCTGTCTTTTTAAACTTTTGATCAATCAAAACCTGAAAAAGTATCATGGTTTATACAAAAAAATTACCAGCACAACTGTTACATTGACAATAATAAGAAATGTTTCTTGAGCACCAAATCAGCATATTAGAATGATTTCCGAAGGATCATGTGACACTGTAGACCGGATTAATGATGCTGACGTTTTGCCATTATAGGGGGAAAAATTACTTTACATTTTAATCATTTTTCATAACAGTACTACATTTCTTGATCAAATAAATGCAGCCTATGTGAACATATGAGAATACATTTAAAACATTAAGAAATTAAATTTTTTGAAGGCCCTAACAGACAGAGAGAATGACATAATGAACACTAAAGCAGAAAAACTGGTAAGGACAAAAACTGATTTAAAAAGGAGAAATACTTTGTTACTGTATGGTGTTGCATCTGGTTAGGACACCGTGTTAGATGTAAGCTTCAGACGCTGGATAACATGAATATATAAAAAAAATTGCAATAATGAAACCAGTATTTTTCACAACATTTCTTTACCAATCTAAAGCATTTTCTTTCTTTCTTTTTTTAGTTTAAATAATATTGCTGTATATTCCAGAACATATCCATATAGCTGGCAGTGGGTGTGCAGCATCCATGCCACCACTTGAAGCTCCGCTATAGATGATAAATGTTACCAGATCAAGGGAGCTAATGGATACACATATTTGGCTTTTTGTGCTTTTATCTCTATCAGACCAACTCATTTACAAATGAACACTGATCTGTTTGTGCTATGTGCAGGCTATGTTTGAACACAGTAAAATCATGACTTTTTGCCACCTACTTTGTGGCACAGCCCTGAATTCGGTATTGTGCAATACTCCTCTTTCTGAGGCCATTTTTGAAGTCCAAAAAGTCCAAAAGGCGCAAAAAACACGCCAGCTGGCACTGTAGGTAAGTGTTTGTTACACGGCGGTCATTAGTTGCTTTCTGATCCACATTTTGTACTAGCGCCCCTATGCGCACCGGTGGCAGGGGGTGTTGCGTTGGGCTGCGGCCCTCCTCTCTCCCGGCCTCTCCTCTCTCCACTCCTCCACTCCTTTCTTCTTCACTCTCACACATATTGACGGTAAATCAATGAAGGAAATGAAGGGAGGAATGGAGGATGAAAGGGGAGGAGTGATGGATTGGTTGTGCATGCTTAAAAAAGAGGGCAGAAATAATAATAATAATAATAATAATAACAATAGATAATAAAAGGGAAAGGCGGAAATAATAACCAGCAGAAAGAGTGTCCTTTAGGATATACCTGCAGAAAAACAAAAACACAAAGGAAGAAAGGAAAGAAAAAACAAGCATGTGTTTAATGTCGGGTGGACACTTAGACAAGCGTGCAAGTTATTCCATCATTCCTGAGCAGTGTTGGGGGTAATGCTGAAGTTAACATTTTCTGTGTGTAATTTGTTAAATTTACACCATATCTCAAAGTAACAAGGGTTACACACACACTTGTAATGTTTTTTAAAGAATATATATATATAAATACAATAAAGCTGTTTTATCTTAAAATCTAAAGAAATTAAAATAGAGTAAAAATAAAAGTAACTTACATTTACTTACATCAATTACATTTTTAATTTTTATAACGAATACCACAATATTACAACATATTTCTTTTGAAAGTAATGTCCCCCAGCACTGTTCCTGAGTGAGTCTATGTGGTGTGGGAAAGAAATGCACATTGGGAAGAAAAGGCAGCGTTTATCCATTTAATGTATGAACTCTCATGGACCTGTCAAGAGACTGTGCTATTAGCTTATTAGAGTCATACAGCTGCTGGATTGCTCTGTGTCCGTTAAAGACATTAGCGGTGAACACAGACTGTACATTAACACCAGCGAGAGAATCACAGTAAAAAGCCAGCAAAGATGTGAGGTAAACCGCCATGAAGATTCACCGAACATCAAAGAAAAGCACGTCAGGAATAAAAAAAAGACGAAGGCTATAAGTATGTGTTTAAAACAAGAGAAACACGTGTGTTTGCCTGTTGCTCGTTCGACTTGTCAGAACAGTGAAAGCAAGTAAGTGGCGTGTGAGTGGCCGCTGTGTGTGTAGACGCTGAGTGAGGGTAATGATTGTGCGTCTGCAGACCATTTATTTGGCCATCTTAACTCAATTAAAAGAAAATAAGGCCGTCATGACCTTCAGATGAACTGCTCTCTCGGCTTAGGTGCTGCTCCTCACAAGACCAGAACTGATGTTCGTAAGATGCTGTCAGTCAAGGGCTCTCAAACACCGATGCGCATACTATTCACCTAAAGTAATGTACTAGGGTGCATTTAGATGTGCTTATTTGGTTTTAGACCATATATGTATATGGTGTTAATTTCATGCTAATGTTGCGTACAGTGAGTATACGGAAATATTAATGGGATAGTTCACCCAAAAATGAAAATTCTGTCATTAATTACTCACCCTCATGTCGTTCAAACACCCATAAGTTTCTGACCCTGCACAGACAGCATCGCAACTACCATGTTCAAGGCCCAGAAAGGTAGTAAAGACATCATTAAAATAGTCCATTTGAAATCAGTGGTTCAACCGTAAGGTTACGAAGCTACAAAAATATGTTTTGCGCGCAAAGAAAACAAAAATAAACACTTTAACAATTTCTTGCTGGCACCTGTTTTAGCATCATGGCATACTGTCGTGAACGCACATCGAAGACTAACACAGAAGGGAAGAAATTGTTGAATAAAGTCATTACTTTTGTTTTCATTGCGCGCACAAAATTTTCTCGTAGCTTCATAACATACAGTTGAACCACTGATGTCACATGGACTATTTTAACAATGTCCTTACTACCTTTCTGGACCTTGAACGTGTCAGCTGCGTTGCTGTCTATGCAGGGTCAGAAAACTCTCGGATTTCATCAAAAATATCTTAATTTGTGTTTCGAAGATGAACGAAGGTCTTACGTGTTTGGAACGACATGAGGGTGAGTAATTAATGATAGAATTCTCGTTTTTTGGGTGAACTATCCCTTAAACTGCATAACAAATTATAATGTAAGGTGCAAGATAGCATATTTGACGCAAACATAAAGGAGGCTGTCAGGGATTGATGTAGTGCATTCAACATGTCAAACTATTGTGCACCTGGGTACTGCGCTACAAAAATTAGGAAAAAAAGAAAGTATAATTTTCTTTATCAAAAACTGTAAAACCTCCAGACGAACCCAACAAACTAGCCAATCAAAAAAGGTTCAAATTCTGATTACTCTTACAGTTCCAGTTTGGTGCACTTTTTGTTTTAAGCTATAAACATACCTAAAAATTAGGTTCCAGAAGCGGCTCTCAATACCTGGTTCCAGTGGCCTTTGAGGAGTCAAAGCTGCTCTCTTCTAGAGGAGCGGGGCCTCTGTCTCAGGCTCAGAGACCACGATATAAATATCTCCAGCCTGTTTGATATGCAGCAACACGGAGGAGTGTGGCTGGGGTGAGGGCAGGAAACACTAAGCACTGCATAAATCTAGAAAGTGCAAAATCTTCACCAGCCCAGCAGAGAAGAAACACCCTGCTGAAAATATCAACCAGTGACTGGTGCAGTAAAGGAACAAGAGGTTACCAGTCCAAAGGGGAAATATAAGGGAAGTTTTCTTTCAGTACCATGCCGTGTTCTTGTTCCGGTTGCGTCTCATGGGTCGGGACCAGGCATGCTCTCATCTCTCACCCGTAGAGTACCCTCAGGGCAAGTAAACATTTGTGAAATTTTGAAAAGTTGGTGGTTATGTCCTGAACAGGGTATGACTCATTCTTCCTGTACTGCACGTGCTTTGAAACACCAACTGTGCCACCCCATTCATATGTGTTTAAGCAAACTCTCAGCAGTAGAACAGGCTAAGGGGGTCTTTCTAAAGCTGAAGCTGGGCACAGTGCCATCAATGTGGCTAAATCAGTCTGAGCCCCAGTGGGCCGGCTGCAGGCAGAGCAACGCAGAGCCGATGGGTTAATCAAGCTCAGAGATTAAGAGTCAGTATAGCTGTAAGATGAACACAGATCAGAGTGAAATGTAAGGGTACATTTGTGTGTTATGATGTGGATGAAAACAAGTTTGTATTTATTTATGTATTTGTTACAAATACAACACAATACATATTATTATTACTGATAATAGTAATGCTAAAAATAATAATATCAACAAGAATGGTACTGTTTAACAAAGACATATTCAATATTATGTAAATACTGTTATTATTATTTATAATAATATTACTAATAATATTTAAAATAGCAGTAAGTATTGCATCGTCTAATATAAATGTTTTTTTAAATAAAAGAACTATTTATTTATTTAAAATACAACACAATACATACCATCATCATCATTATTAATAATAACAGTAATAATAAAAACATTATCAATAACAAGTATTGAATAGTGTCTAAAATAACTAAATCTATAAACAAAAATATGTATTTCTATTATTATTATTGATAGTAATATTAAGGCTATCAACATGTATCATACTGACATTTCTTTATTTGCTTCTTTATTTAAAATAAAACACAATATATTTTATTATTGATATCAACAAGTATTGTATTGTGTCTATATATATATATATATATATATATACACACACACATATAAATGAATTTAAATGACAACAATACATACTATTGTTATTATAATTATTGATGATGATATCAACAATGAGAATTGTCGTGTGTATAATATAAATTAAAATAATTAAATATGGGATTCATTTACTTATATTTGACAAAATACATATTAATGTTATTATTAATACTACTACTACTAATATGAACACGTATTGCACTACATCTAATATAAATAATGACATTTTAAAAAACACTACAATTTCTGATACTATTTTTAAGTAGAATTTTATTATTATTATTATTTTAAAATAGAATTCTATATTATTAACAATAACCAGTAACCAGTTTTCCTGTAACAGATCATATCACAGATGCCGGGTGTTTGAATCAATAGCTGTAAACCCAACGTCCAGAGAGATGGATGAAGAGATGGTGAGAGAGACCCCTTGGATTGACTGACCCTGCCACGGCCACCTGGACCATCATCCCCCCTCTTTCCCCTCATAATCAGAAGGCGACAGACAATCCTGCAAGCACAATGTGAAGACAATCCCCACACTGTATTTGAGGAGGTGTCAAACAGGGTAAATCCCCTCAGCCCACACCTCACCATAAAGCACAAACACATGCAAAATTAATCCTAGAGAGGAGCAGGGGTTAAGCCTGTGGGACAAAACCGGGTCAGTACAACACAATGAGTCTCCTCTCCCCCTCTTCCTCTCCTTCACACACATTCAAGCAAACACACAAGCAGGAGGGACACACAGACGCCTGAGTCCAACAGCAACAGCTGTTTACGGTTGTCTGTTTCCAGATAATTTGCTGAAATAGATTTAACAAACGGCAACCTCATTTGTGTAACGGGCAATATGGTCATCATTGGCATCCAAATGCACTCAAGCCCACCCTACAGATGCTTAAAATGCAGTAAATTTGAATTAAAAGTGCAAATAATAGACAGATAATATCTATGCAGGGCTTTACAATAAATTAGAGCTCTATGAAAACTGACTGACTATAAATCTCTGCACTCATGTTTATAGAAATATTTCAAGTCATATAATCGTCAATGTACAGTTTACTTCCCCTGTTATTTTCATTGTCTATATCCATCATAAATAAAGAAAAAACAAAACAAATAAATTATTAAATCACCCTAGTTGAGCTGGCAGACAAAACGTCCAAACTAAATCTTTACTACACTGCTTAATTCATTTAAATTGCCATTTTTACAGCAAAATGCACAAGCTGCTCTTTTCCATACAATGGAAGTGAATGGGGACTTCAAGCAACATTTTCATTGAATAACAACCTAAATAAATCACTTTTACTGTTTATGATGTCTTCTTTTGATCCCCATCCACTTTCACTGTATGGAAAAGTGCAGCTTGGACACTCTGCTAAACATCTCTTTTTGTGTTTTACGAAAGAAATCAAGTAAAATGGATCTGACACAACATGAGGGCGAGTAAGCAATGAGAGAACTTTCATTTCTGGATGAACTATCCTTTTAGGCTTCAGTTCATGCCCTGTGGCACACTTTGGAGTCTTTGATTCAGCCGAGGAAAAGCTCCCATCGAAGGGACTTTATTGAAAACATGGGCTGGCGCTGCTCTCCCCAGGTCCAACACCAAAGACATAAGCAGGGCCGCTGATTAGAGAGACGAGCCCCAGACTCCTGCTGTAATGAGATGCAAGACCATGCGTCATGGCGCAGTCTGCCAAAACGTAAAACAAGACGACAGGCCAGCAAAGCCAGTAACATTACTTCACTCTCTCTCTCGCTCTCAGAATAAAAGAGCTGGCTGTGATATGTAAGATCATGGATAGCCAGGTAGAGGTAATGTGATGGAGACCCTTGCCAAGACACCATACAGATGTGACTCTGGGGGCAAAAGAACTGTCTCGGCTTTCTCTGCTTCCGCTCCTGAGGGAAACAAATTTCCTCTTCCATCGTACTAGTTCTCTTTTTTTAAACCAGACTCTCTTGCCAGACTCATGGACTGCAGGTCAAAGACCTCGCTAGGGAACTGCTGCTGTTAGACGCAATCTCTCAAGCAAAACATGTATTTTGATTCGGTCAATGAAGGCGAAAGATGCATATTATAAAGACAACTTAATGCAACATACTTTAATTAAAACTACAATGTTTTTTGAAGAAGAAAACTTTAGAAAAAGTATAAGTGTTACAACTATCTAATCATAATAAATAATGTATGGGATTATCTTGCTTGAGCTGCGTGAGCTGAAGCAGTGAATGAACACCAATAGTGATTTGCTAATGTGTTAATCAAATCACCCAAACGAATGCATCCAAAACATATGAGATTAATCAGACATGTATACAACATAAATGTAATATTACAACTTACATCTGAACAAAATTACATGAACGCACAATTGAACTTGAACTAAGCTACAAGCCAGTCAGAATGTATAAATTACACATCAAAACAAAAATGGGATTTTTTTTTTTTTTAAACAATTGTTTTCTCATTTTTTTGCCTAATATTAATGTACTTTTCGTTATAATTTAATGATAAATAAATCAATAAATGATAGAATTACTACAACTAAAATAAAAATATAAAAATTATAATATTTTTCCATCAAATGACAAAAGCTATGACTAAAAAAAAAAAAAAAAAAAAAAAAAAAAAAT
>JAFVLL020011367.1:0-36053 GCA_021397915.2 Tor tambroides
TATTTATTTTCAACTGATTTTTGTTTTTATTGTATGAAATTTAAAAACACACAACATTTATTTATTTCATTATCTATAACATAAAATTAAAAAAAATGATTTATTTTTAACTGATTTTAATATATTTTTCAGCAACATATATAACTTTAGTTAGTCAGTTAGTTAGTTAGTTAGTTAGTTAGTTAGTGTACCGTGTGGCGGCTCCAACTATAGCAGGTATGCATGTACTATAAAAACAAAAACACTTATTTTTGACATTTTTGGAACGTCTGTGCCTCTATGCTGTTGGTTTCAAAAGAATTCCTTCATAATTAGTCTTTAAGCGAGACACCCCCCCCCCCCCCCGATACTGGAGGGCGGCCGTGGTTGAAGCCATCAGAGAGGAACTAAAACAATAGAAAATGCTGCATTAATGAGGTTACATCACCCTCAATATCTTCCAGGTTCCATCTTGACTTCTGCTGCCTAGATACTTTTGAACCTCTCTGGAGATACGGAGGCCCTGAGAGGAAGAGCGAGAGGCACTGAGAGGATATTTTTAAACAATTCTCCTATTTGTTGAATTACATATTCTCTTTTTACCGGGATTATGAAAGTGGAGCAGAGGTCCGCTGGGAAAAGCCTTGGGGGGAAACCTGTGTATACACTTCCTTTCTCCAAAAAACTCTTGAAAAAACCCACTCGGGTGATCGTTTACAAGGAAATTGAATGTTAAGGAGGCAGATGTACTGTAGGCCAAGACTTTCAGGGATCTGGAAGGAGATCAATATTGACGTTTTGGCAGTGGTCTCCGCTCCCCCGTGACTCCCCAGAAATGTCAAGCCATTCGCAATCGGTGATTCACAAGAGACAGCTGGCGGCGTGCTAAATTCTCGTGTGCTTAAGAGACATATTTAGGAAGAACTGTGTGGGGAGTTGAATATTAAAATAGCTTTGCTCATCACATTTATACACAGCACCCCTATGAATTGAGTTAAGGGGGTGAGCCTCTGTTTTGTGGCTTTTATTTGTATTTATGCTGCGTAGAGAGGGAAAACAAGAACATGGAAGTTTTAGAAGAACTTGTGTTGTTCATTTGTTTTGTTTAAGTGGATTTATGCCATCTTTGTTTGGGTCTGTTGTTACTACTTGTGTCAAAATCTACCTGCGTTTTTCTTTTTGAGTACGTAATACTGAATAAAACAAGTGTACTGTCTGTCATGTCATTTGCTAAATTAAATGGTATTGTAGTTGTATTTTATATGTATTATATATGTGGTTGCTTATTTTCTGTTCTCTTAAAAAAAAAAAAGTTTCTTCATGGGCATTGATGGTTCCATGAAGAACCTTTAACATCCATGGAACCTTTCCATTCCACAGAAGGTTCTTTAATGGTTCTTCTATGGCATCGCTGGCAAACCTCCTTTTGAAATCTTTATTTTTAAGGAAGGAAGAAAGTTCTTTAGATTTTTAAAATGTTCTGCACATAAACAAAACAACAACTGATGAACTTTTGTGTCGCTACACTCTTAAAAATTACGGTCCTTCATTGGCATTGATGGTTCCACAAAAGGTTCTTTAAGAATTGATAAATGTTCTTTAGATTATTAAGATGTTCTTCATACTAAAGGTCTTTGCACACCGAGTCTGAAATTTTCGTATACGTTTTTTCGCATTCATCATCATCACGCACAGAAACCTTGCACATTGAGTGAAAATGCTTGCTATGGATGCGAAAAACGCATAAAATCAAACCCCTTAGAAATGTTTTCATGACGGACGAAAGTTCTGGAGGCAGTGTGAAAACGCGTTTGACACAACGTGTGGTCGTATTTATTTTCTAACGTGCGAAAATTTCCGACTCAGTGTGCAAAGGCCTTAAAGTATAAAACTGTTTCTTTTTAGAACTGTTCACAGAAATGTTCTTTGAGGAACCTAAAGTGGTTCTTCTATGGTGTATTTGCAAAAAGTTTACTTTTGGAACCTTTATTTGTTGGGTGAAGGATATATATATATATATATATATATATATATATATATAAAGTTGTTAATCAAACAAAGATTTTTGGAATACATTTTAGAAGAAAATACTACTTCAGCTGTTTTTCACATTCAATTCAGTGTTACTTGCCATTTCTTTGTAAGTATTTGTGATGTTTACTAGCATTTTCTAAGTGAAAATTCATTCAAAGTAAATTCTGCTACAACTTTTTTTTTTTTTTTTACATTTTTCTGCTGTTACCAGTACTGCTGTCATTATACTGTCACGTCAAGCATTTTGATTTTTAATCCTCTAAAACATTCTTGCTTATAACGTACTTGAGATGTGCCGAGAACACAGATATACCAGCCTAGTAGAATCTGAAATAGCTTTGTTACTGACAGTAGTGTCATTACCAAATTAGTCAGTATTCAAAAAAACAATCCATTTCTTTTTATAGTCATAAATTCATACTTAATTGACCGTGAGCTTAATTGACTGCAAACTTCTTGTGTTAGCAAATGCAAGACATACTTTTATTCCAAAAAGTTACAGTACCTTCACACATCATTACCGCCTCACACAATATTAAAGCTGCAATAGTCCTCTGGAGGTTTGATCATAGCAAATGATCAAAACTTTTTTCCTAGACTTGTGATAAATGTTTAAACATATTCGAAAATTAGTTTCTGTGTTGCTTCTTAATCTAGTTGTCTGATAAATCTGGCATTATGTATTACGAATTCTGTTGGGTCTTTGACAAACTGCTTTGCAACTCTTTTTGTGAGTGTGTGCCAAATGCATAAATGTCATAAATGTAAATGTAGTGTGAAGAAGTTGAATTTTTCAAGATTTCATTAAAATTCCTTCTCTTCTCCAGGCTTGCGGCAGGTAAAGGTGAGATGTCCCGTCAATCACCTCCAGTGCCTCGGCACCCACAGGTGTGTTCATTTCAGTAAACTCTGCAATGGAGTACGAGACTGCGAGGACGGATACGATGAGGGTGTGCACTGCCGCGGTGAGTTCGCAGTGATTTTATTTACTGTATACACTATTGGTCAAAGTTTAGGGTCAGTAAGTTTCTTTCTTTTAAGTAATTAGTACAGTTATTCAGTGAGGATGCATTGAATTGCTCCAAAATGACAGTAAAGACATTTATAATGTTACAAAAGATTTATTTTTCAAATAAATGCTGTGCTTTTGAAATTTCTATTCATAAAAAAATGATTAAAAAAATAAAATGTGTCATGGTTTCCACAAAAAAAAAAAACTTTGTTGATAGTATTTATTTACTTATTTTTAAGCAGCATATCAGTATATTAGAATCATTTCTGAAGGATCATTTGACAATGAAGACTGGAGTAATGATGCTGAAAATTCAGCTTTGATCACAGCAATAAATTACATTTTAACATTCACATAGAAAACAGCTATTTTAAATTGTAATAATATTTCACAACATTACTGATTTTTTTTCTGTATCAAATAAGTACAGCTTTGATGAGCATAATAGACTTCTTTCAAAAAAAAAAAAACTGTTAATTTATTAAATATTATTATTATTATTTCCCACAGATGTCCATAAGTTTTTTTTTTTTGCACCAAAAAGTCATTCATGACAATTTTTCGCCCTCTCACTCTCTGAGCATTTTAATTTAATAGTCCATTTTTTCTGTGTCTTTTAAGACTCTTATGTAAATCTGTCTGGTTAAAGTTTTGGCAGTTCAAAACAAGTCATGTTTGCAGCTTGGTTTCTTCTTCTTTTCATAGTGCATTGAACTCTTTTTATTTTAAAAGATGAAAAGATGATCTCTTTAATTGTTCATATGATGAATCTATTAAATTTATTTTGAAAATTATGAAACTAGCTTCAGACATGGCTTGAATAGTTTTGATATGCGTTTTATTTATGTGCAGTTGTGCATCAGACTTGACGTAAACAGTCTCGAATTCAGCTGATGGTCCATCGACATCTATAGCTACAGGTCAAGACTTTAACATTTAAAGTGCAATTTCCATCTTAACGGCAAAAAGTACCCGTTATTTGCTCATTTTAAGAGTGTTTGACAGAATTAAACCCACAACAAATCTGCAGTCGTTTGAAGTCAGTTCCATGCAAGATAAGCACAGTCGGCTTAATGTAATAATGGGTTTCTGCTAAAAGGCAATTACTGTTTCTCCACATGATGAAGTGAGGATTGCATTTTGTGACATTGTGGTGAAAGGGAACAAGAAAAGAGGTTTATATGGAAACCGCAGCCTAGTTTACGTCTAAAATGCTGATGTATTGCAGCCGAGCATGTTTAACTGTTGAGACGCATGAGCTACATCGTTCATGTCTAGAGAATGTGTGTATTTAGTTACGGTCGTAATAAATGAACATATGGAGGTATTCATCATCCTCACCTTGAGTTGAACCGCTCGTAAGATGTTCGCACGCATACGCCAGGCTTTTTAAAGCAACCGAAGACCTCGCTCGGAGGGGAAACGTGCGCATTTACATTTTGTGTTCAATTTCAATCTTAGTCTTGGTTCGGTTTCAAAGTAAATAAAATTGGGCGGCTTGAAGACGGAGGTATGGAAGTACACGCTCCTTTGAGGACAAAACTCGGGCCGCTTTGTTCCACCGCAGACCGGTTTCGGATTGCTCTCTGCACACCTGTCATAACTGAGCATTCATAATTTACATTATCAGTCCGCAGAGCAGATATCAACTCTCACTCCTGGAGGTATTTGAATCTGGGACAGATAGAGAGAAGCAGCGAGAGAGAAATGTCTTTATGAGAATGGTCATATGAGCCAGACTCATGTTTTTTTGTCATAAAAGTTAAGGCAAACTAGCCTTGTGGGTTAAAGATAGTGCGAAACTAGCATTGACCTCATTTACGTTCTTAATAAATGTCTGTAGTCATATTGTTAATCTGTTTAAGAAGTTATTTTTTACAGGCGTTTTAGGCTTATTGCATTGCTATAGCGATAAATTTATTAAAAATAGATATAAATTTACACAGAAAAGGTTAATCACATTTTTTTTCTCACACAAAATTATTGTAACCACAAAATAACCATGGCTTTGCTACACCAACCATAGTTTAACCATCAATACACCAAAAAACAAAACAAAAAAAAAACATGGTTACTACAGTTTTACTATAATAAAACCATGGTTAATTTTTGTAAGAGTATTGAAACACTGATTATTCAAGATGGGCCCCATTCTCTTCCATTGTAATTACATTTACATTAATTTTTTTGTGAAAATTTGTCTATTATTTGAGCTGTTAAGCTGTTTAAAATGTCTTTTTTTTTAGTAAAGTCATTTTTAGTGACTTTTTTTCAACAAAAGTTATAAAATTATATGTAACTTTAAGCAGAAAGCAATTTTCACACAAAAATCATGTTAACACTCATATTGTTTACGTCTTGTGGCAATACTATTTTAACAGTGAGTATTTAAACGTTTACAGATTCACTTCCATTGTAAATGCCATTGTAGGTGGTTGTTAAGGTGTTCTGGGTGGTTGCTAGGGGCCCTTACGAAAATTAATCATGGTTTTACTACAAATAAAACCAAAAAACCATGGTTACTATAGTTAAACCATGGTAACCACAAATAAGGCATGGTTTTGCTACTCTAACCATAGTTTAAACATGGTATTTGTAGTGAAATTGTGGTACATTTTTACTGCATTTTACTATAATAAAACCATGGTTAATTTTCGTAAGGGTTGTTCCAGGTGGTAGCTAACTCAAATTGTAGTTTTTGACAGGGCGACCTTGTCGAACCATTTTGAACGTTGTGCAGAAAACAAAAAAACAAAACTAAATGTGCCTTTAATGCTACAACAACAACAACCAAAAGTACATCTTTGTACCTTATCTCAAACAAAACAGTGCATGTTAGTACTTTAAGTTACTAATACAAATCTTTAATAATGTACAAATGTGTACATTTAAGTGTAATGTCCCAGTGATAAACCAAAGGCACAATTTGCATGCATATTTTTGGAAAGAAACAGTTCTAGGATAGAAAAATTGCTTAGACCCTTTCTGGTCTGGAATCAAGAACCGATTGCCTACGAGGGCAAAGAAGCAGGAAAATGTTTCATGAACAGGTAGGGTTTTTAGAACAACAAAAACAACAACAGTTCGGATAGCTAGCTTGCATGCTACCATCTGGAAGTATAGAGTAGCTCTTAACTGTACAACAACGGCAACAAAAAAAACCTACAAATATCCTTTTCCTGTCTAGCACGATGCTAAGCTAGTAGAATAGTTAGTCCGAAGGCTAATTGAAAACTAAATGTACGAGAAATGTTTTATTTGACTTTTTAGCTTTGGTAATGTGGCATGAAACAGTGTCGCAACAGTCTGAGGAGAAAACTCTACTAGTATCACTTTATTTGTGATAGTCTGTAATGGAGATCCAAGAGAAACTTGACAGCTATAACATTTTCACTTACAAATATCACGTTACAGATGGTTTAATGAATTGTGAATGCCGTTTCATGTTGTATTTAACTGTGTTCAGCCCAATTGAAATGTGGGTTGCTACGTCGATAAACCTGAGTAAACAGTCTTGCAGGTATTTGACATCGACTTAAGTGCCTAACTAACCTTGATGAAGTGTTTTTAGATTCTCTTTTATTTGGTTCTGAGGTGGAAAAAACAAAAAACTAGCTAGCAGCATTGGGACCACTGCCTTTGGATCACTGTGTGTTATTTTGAAACTCTTTCTTAGCTATTTTTCTTGGTTGTGTGGGGATTTGTTTTGTCATTGAGGAATGGAGCTTGCCTTCAGGTGACCACGACTATTCACTAGAGACTAAAGAATAGAGAATAAAGAGATTTCGGCTGTGTGTGTGAGTGTGTGTTTCAGTACGATCACTTATCTTCACGTTTCCCCACTGTTTTGGTGCTTCTCACACAGATTATATTTAGATCATTGGGGCCTGATAAGGACTTTATATCTTTTTTATTATTATTCCAACGGTGTCTGCCGGTGTCAGACTGACTGACTGTAGATGTGTGAAATGAATAACTTAACAAAGACGGCATAGAGCGGTGCAGAAGATAACAGAATTGAGACAAAAAGAGAGTCACACATTTAATTAACTTCCCTGAAAACACACACAGGAAAGAACATGATGCCGTGCACATTTCACGGCGAAGATTTTCTTGATCTGTCGCATTTATTCTCGTTTGTCTCACATCAGAAGAGCATACAGTCTTGTGTACAAAATCACAACCCATCACACGCTAGTACTCCACTACAATCCAATACAAGACTAATCACAGATGGCTAACCATTAGCATTCTCATTCAGTATGTGTTCAAAAACATAGCTTGTTAACAAGTTAGTGTTATGCTACACTAGTAGGCTTAGTACTCCTGCAGTTAAGAAAATGAATAATCACATCCTGAAGGAAGCTAACTGTTAGCATTTCCATTCAATACCTGTTCAAAACATAGCTTGTTATTGTAATATGCTGTTCTAGTTAATGTTTTCTACCCATTTAACAATATAAGCTAGTATGTTAAGCTGTTAGCTTGCTGTCTGAAGGCTTATCACACTTTTGTGCCTCCTTCAAGCTCACAATGCATCACATGGTAGTACTGTTATCATAATATATTGTTCTAGCTAATTCATTTTTTAACAAGTTAGTGTTATGCTAAGCTAGTAGGCTTAGTACTCCCGTACGATTAAGAAAACGACTAATCACATCCTGAAGAAAGCTAACTTTTAGCATTTCTGTTCAGTACCTGTTCAAAAACAGAGTTTGTTATCAAAAATTAAACCATGAATTTATTATAGTAAAAGTGTAGTAGGCTAACCATGTTTTTTTTGGCGTGTTGATTTCCATAACCACAGTTTTACTACAAATACCATGGTTAAACTATGGTTAGTATAGCAAAACTGTGGTTAATTTGTGGTTACCATGGTTTAACTATAGTAACCATTGTTTTTTGGTTTTATTTGTAGTAAAACCATGGTTAATTTTCGTAAGCGCTAGCTAATCAAAAATGTTTTTAACAAGTTAGCACTATGCTAAGGTAGTAAGCCTAAGCATTTAGCTTGCTATCTGAAGGCTTATCACACTTTTGTGCCTTCCTTGAATCCATAACGCATCACATGCTAGTACTGTTATCATATCTTGTTCTACCTAATCCATTTTTTTAACAAGTTAGTGTTATGCTAAGCTAGTAGGTTTAGTACTCCAGTACGGTTAACGGTTTCCAGTGTCTTGTTCCAACTAATCAAAAATGTTTTTTAACAAGTTAGCACTATGCTAAAGCTGTTAGCTTGCTATCTGAAGGTTAATCACACTTCCGCACCCCCTTTGACCACTAGTCGAACACTTTGAACAGTAGTACTACACTATACTTAGGAAAAAGACCAGTCATGTCCTTATGAAAGCTAGCGTTAGCATTTTCATTAAGTAACTGCTCAAAAACATAGCTTGTTATAATATATTGTTCTAGCTAATCAAATGTTTAAAGGTTAATCACACTTCCACACACCCCTCGTCAACTTATCACACACTAATACTTACGTAGACTAATTCAGGATTTTTATTCAGTATCTGTTCAAAAATATAGCTTATTGTCGTGATATCTTGTTCTAGCCAATAGAAAACAGTTAGCACTATGCTAAGCTAGTAGTCTAAGATTTTAGCTTGCTATCTGGTGCTAACAACACAAAGAAAGGGAAATGTTTGGGAAATTTTTGCTTCAGTAAATTAGTATGGGCTAATTGGACCATGCTAACTAGCCAAACGTTTGACTTATTGTCCTGAGCTTATACATGCATTTGTATGACGATGTTGCACCATGGATTGTCGCTTTCTGTAAAATCACAGCTCAGGCAAAAGGTCTTGTTGAATTTACAGAGCAATCATTTAGTCATCTGTGTCTAGAGATTGAGGTTGCGCATTACCGAACATGAGCGATGGGCTTTTTGCCCTCTGGGCTCGAGAAGCTGCCTTATTTTACACATCCACATTTATAGCACAAAGGAAATGCTAAAGCTCATAAACTTTATATCTTTATGTGACAGGAAGGACTGTAACCTTGAAAATGTGCTGAGTGTCCCTCCTGCACTTTTTTTCTTTCCTCTTGCTCTCCACAGCTTGCTCTCTACAGTCTTTTAACAGTTCCCTTAAACAAAGGCTTTTGAGACTAACATGAGTCTGCTTTCAAACAAGCACTGCATACTATTGTATTTATTACACTGTTTTTGTAGTATGCAGTATTGTATGAAAAGGCTTCTGACCGCTAAATCCCATGTGTCAAAAAGATATATTTTTGACCTATATTTTTTCAAAATTGTACAAAATACGGTCAAAATACATGCTAAATATACTGTTTTGCTGTCTCTTTGTATATTAATAATTTTATAAATAATAAAAAAATAAAATGTAACATTAATAATATTATATTACAATAAAATATAAATTACAGTGCATAGAACATATACAAAAAATATATGAATTATATATATATATATATATATATACACACAAAGATGATAACTGGACACGGATTAAAACATGCAATTACAATGCAAAACAAGTGTGTGACACAATGTATTATTCTTGCTCAGTTTACATTTAGCAGTATGCTAGAATTGTCTTCTGTTGCAGCTCCTTAGGCAAAAACCTAAACTGAATCTGCTCTAAAAAAACAGCAGAGTAGAACAAATGCACCATTTCTCTTTCATCTCCCGAGGAAAGAATGTGATAGATTTTTCCCTCGCTTGTGGCCTGTTAACATATTAATAGCGTTAGCTGGTGTTGCTCTTGTATACAGTATGTATGTTTCTGGAAGCTCATGTGTAGCCCGCCTCAGCCGTTTCCTCTACCTGTCTGTAAATTCCCACTACTGAATGTTTATCAAAGACTACAAATAATAAAACAAACCTCAGAACATGTGACAGTCTTGACAGCCATTGATGCCGAAGTCGGAGTTTGTTCTTTAATTCCAATGGAAAAAGAGGTCTTGAGTGAGAACCCTCTCTGTGTGCTGTAGTGAAAGCCAAGACAGCAATCAGGAATCTTGGGAAGTTCAAAGGCAAAATGCAGTGTAGAACATCTGACTAGCTTGAAATTGGCACTTGAATTTCTTGACAAATCCACTACAGAAAGACATGGGAAGTTGTTTTTAAAGGCAGGTATTTTTAGTAAATCACATCAATTCAGAGCAGTTTTGTCAGGGACGAATGCTACATTCCGTTAAAATCAAAGTCAGAATTTTCAATTAGGAAACTATATGGAACATATGAAAGCCCATTTCTGCCACTGAATAAAAAAAAATAAAAAAATAAAAAAAAATACAAAAAAACCCTGGTAATTTTCTCACAATTCTGACTTTTTTGCTTGCAATTGTGAGTTTACATCTCGCAATTCGGACTTTTTTTCCCTCAGAATCGCGCGACATAAACTCGCAGTTGCGCATTATAAAGTCAGTATTGCGTGACAAACTCGCAATTGAGAGGAAAAACTCAGAATAGCGAGATATATACTTGCAATTCTGAGAAATAAAGTCAGAATTGCGAGATACTGTATACACTCAGAACTGCATGATATAAACACAGAATTGTGAGTTTATATCCCGCTATTGACTCTATAACTCTTAATTCTGAGTTTATATCACGCAATTCTGAGAAAAAGTCAGATTGCGAGTTTACAGTATCTCTGACAATTCTGACTTTATAACTTGCAATTGTAATTTTATATCATGCAATTCTGAGGAAAAAAAGTCAGAATTGCAAGATATAAACTCGCAATTGCGAGAAAAAAAGTCAGAATTGTGAGATGAAAACTTGCAATTACCTTCTTTTTTATTTTATACTCAGTGTCCGAAATGGGCTTCCAAATGCTGGCACTACATAGCATTGATTATGCTTAGATATTTAGTTTGGTTTGCAATAAGACTTCTTTGTTGATGATCAAACAACTGTTTTGTGATAGTGAAATATTTTTAGCAAAATGTAAAACTTTTTTTTTCCGTTGATATTCGTTTATAACCGTTTATTGTGCTTAACAAACGTTAGCCTTATAGCATTTTTATGGTCAGAAGTTTAACTTGGTTTGCTAGCAAACATCTGAAGATTGCATTAAAATCTTTTTAGCACATGTAAAACAATTTCAGGCGTGTGGTCATCAGGCCGCCGCCCACATAGGAGTGCTACCTTCCTCAACCATGCTCCAGCAGTCAGAGTGGGCGGGGCAGGGATTCCTCTCTGAGCAACTCTTCCTCTCGCACAGCACCGGAACTGGGACAGAGAAACCAGGTTTTAGTCAACAGCCTCAACCAACCACAGGGTAAATGACAATAGAAGAAACGTCACTTACCCCTTTGGTGGCTGGGAGGCTGTCTCTGTCGTTCCTCCGTCCCAGTGCGGATTTCGACAAACTACTTTTGCGAGCGAGAGGGGATGACGTCATCGGGTGTTGCCCAACTGCGCTGTCTAGGCTCCGCCTTGCCCGCATTCTCCACCAGTGTGGCGGGAGGAGCAAACGACAGACACAGTGGGTGTGGCGTCAGGCCTCAGAGAGGCTTTTATTAAACAGAAATAACAAAATAAAGTGTCCAAAGGGGAAAATAGTGTCCAAAATAAACAGAGGGATCTGGTGTCCTCGTCGTGCTGCTGGGTTCGTGAAAGAGGGGCAGTGTTCAGAAAGGAAGGGGTCCGAGGAAGGGGCGGAGTCCGGCGGCGCCCCTTCCTCGGACCCCTTCCTTTCTGAACACTGACATTTTTTGTCCGGGGCGCGAGGGGGCGGCGGCTTCGACCTCCTGGAACCATGGTGCTCCGCGGGGATAAACGGCCCGGCATCCTGGCCCATCAGCCGTATAGCGGGTGTGGTTCTCGTCCGGACCATGGGTCCAGCAGCTCATGGCTCTGGCGGCACAGGATTCCCTCAACATTCCCTTTCTGGACCCATGAGGACACCAGCGTGCACGCACGGGAAAGAGACCGGTCTCTCGAGGAGAGGCGCGCTCGGCATATGTCAGCGGCGGTGATGAGGCTCCATTCACTTCAGGTGCGCCTCATCACATGCCGCCAGACCTGGCTGTTTTCAGCGCCCCTCCTCTCTCACACACCCACTCCCGTCAGGAGCCTGGTGAAGGGCGGCGAATAAGGGACGGGGTGGTGATGATAATAAGGGGGAGGCAGCCAGCTCGTCACAACGGTCAAACTTCATTACATAATTTTAAAATATTTTAGCAAATTTTAAATGAAATTATTTTCTCTGTTGATAATCTGTTGTTACACTGCAAGTGCAACAAGTTACAAGTACAAACAATGGAAATATGTTTACCGTACACCTAAACAACAAATTCTAACATTGGATAGCTCCGTTTACACTCAAATTTGGTAATTAGCAAACTTTTTAGTTATTAATCAATGTTACCTAATGGTACAGTTGATAATGTTTTACTTTTTGTTGTGCATCATCTTCCAAATTTCAAGGAATGGAACATCTTTATCATCTGAGATATCAAGCAGTATCCCACATATAACTTTAAATGGAACAAATAAGCCAATAAATGACCAAAATCTCAGCTATTATTTGGGGCCTCATTGGTTAAAAAAAAAAAAAAAAAATTGAGTGTGGATTGTTTGTAAAGACTATTCTTACATAAAACTGGTCAGTTCAATTCAATATGTCAGTAATTGTAAGAATGGTTTTTATGAACAATTTGCCCAGATATTCATTTTAATGTTTGAAGAATGGCTTAGCATTCCAGTTTATGCTCGAATAAAATTTATCTTTTTGCTTCACCTCAAAAACTTTAAGCAGCCTTGAACATCTCTTTCTCTTTTTGTTCCTCTGTTACATTCCGTACCTAACATTCTTAGTTCTTCAGGAGCATCGAGCGCGCCACGATTGTCCTGCAGCATTTTGCACTGTGCCAAAACAATCAAAAGCACTGGAAGACATGACCATGGTCCCTCTGAAGGTATTGCTTATGTCTCCTGAGCATTCATAGATGGGCACGTACTACATACTACAGGTGCTAGGAAGGAAGCCGTCTTTGTGTTGCACCTCTGAACGTCCCTGTGGTAATAACACACTAGCCTCACTTTCCCCATCTCTATTGTCAGTCCCTAATGAATATACAGAATTGAATAAAGCAGCCCACACAGCAAGGCGACTAAAAAACCATGAAACTGCAAACAAAAGAGTCTACACCTCACTGTCAGATGCTTAAAGGTAAATTTATCTTCGGAACAACAGCTTTTCTTTGTTCTTTTTAGAGCCTGTTGTGAAACATAATTACTCTACTTATGCTTGTGCCTGATTAGGTTAAACGTCAGTAGCTTTTCATGTGCAGAAAAACTTACGCCACCAAAAATTATGCATATACAACTGATATCATCCATCTGTGCAAGATATTATTTATTAGCAATTCAGTTGTTTTGTGTCTTTTGTATGTAACTGGATTCTATTTCCGCCAACTGAAGAGGTTTTTTTAAATCAATCACATAGAGCTGCAGATGTAATTTATGGAGTAAATTTCTCATCATCTCCATATAAGAAGTTACTGTACTTATGATCGTGACTGAATTTTCACAACGTACATCTCAAAATACTTCCTCACGATTTTGACAATTTAACTTAATTTTCTTGTGATCTCACCATAATAAAAGTTGTATTGATGAGATTTACTTTTTAATATATCTTTCTTGTGACTGACACAATAAGTTTTCTTCTGATTCCAAATTTCTCATTATCTTGACATATCAAAAGCTGTTTTCTTGAGATCTCTACCTAATTTTCTGGTGATTTCGCCATAATAAAGTTGCGAGATTTCAACTTTTTTTATCGCAACTTAAGAAAATGTTTTCTTATGATTGACACAATAACTGTTTTTTTTTTTTTTGTAATTTTGTCATAAAAGTTGTCTTCTCAAGATCTCTACGTAATTTTGTTGTGATTTCACCATAACAACAGAAGATTCACAAGATTTTGAATTTCTTTTGATCACAACTTAAAACAAATCTTGTGAGCTACTTCAACTGAATTTTCTTATTATCTTGCCATAACAAAAGCTTTTTTTTTTTTTTTTTAAAGATTTCTAACTTTTGTTATGGTGAGATCACAAGAAAATTGTATTCACTAGATTTCAACTTTCTTTTGATATTAACTTCAACATTTTCTTGTGATTTCAACTTAATGTTCCCATTATCTAGACATAACAAAAGTTGTTTTCCCAATATCTACTTAATTTTTGTTTTGATCTTGACACAACAAATGTTTCTCGTGACTTAATTTTCTCATGATGTAGACATAAAACATTTTGCACAAGAGAAAACAACAAACAGATTTTAAGTTTGGTTCTCAAGACAAGTTTATGTTGAGATCTTGAGAACGTATCTTTTTAAATTTTAGTAAAGATCAGTTTGATTGACATCATGACAAAGATAAAAACAATACTAATACAGATATGTTTCAGAATATGCAGGTAGCTTCACTAATAAACACAAATATTGACGTTATTGTTTTATCAGGTGTTAATATTAGCAGTATTACAGAATGACTTGTTTACTTCCTTTATATGTATTTAATTGCTTAGCAATGAAATTTTGTACAGTAGCTGCACAGGAATTTGACAGTTGTCAGCTAACAGCTGCAAATGTTAGAATTCATCAAATAAATTCAACATTTATTCATCTAGAGAGACTGCTAGTGTTCGCTCGAGTGCTGAAAATGCAGTCATATTACAGTATGATGGGAGCAGCTGAGGGTTAAGTGCTTTGCCCAGGGGCAAAACTGCAGTGGTCACAGGAAGGGCAGTTTCATGTGCCAAGTTGATGTCCTTTGGTAGCTTGACTAGGATTTAGACGAGCCTCCAAAGAACAGAGCCTTTACGGCCACATCAATCTGGTTAGATATAGATTTAGTCATTGAGCACAGGCCGTTAAACCAACCTGTTTATTTGCGCTGGTTTATCTGGAGGTTATCTGAATCCTCTTCCAATGCTGGCAGTCGATCCTGAAGTGTTGATGAAGGGGCAAAATAAACCAGCTCTGTTTCACAATTACACCTCAGATGTCTCACATCCACCTCCCTTAGGTTTCTCTAATTAGAGTTGCAGGTGTTTGTGAAGTTATGCAATATTACTTTTTGCTGTAACTGTGAAAACATACCATGAGTTTTTAAAAAAAAATTTTTTATTATTATTTCAATTTCCACACAATTGCCATGCAGTTTAAGGAGTACTTGGCCTGAAAAAGGATGAAGACCTCTCTCATAGAGACTTCTCTGGACTTGGGCTAATAAGCAACCACCTAGAACACTTTAGCAACTGAATAGCAACATGCTAAAAACTTCTCAGAACATGCTAGCATCATGTCAGTGAGTTACGCATTTTTTCCTTTGCTTTAGAAAGTCAACTTCTCTTCTGGTTCTATCCTCTATGTTCTGAAAAACCACAATTTATTCACTTTGGGCTAGCAAACAACCACATAGAACACCCTAGCAAAACCCCATAGCAACATGCTAAAATCTTCTCATAATATGCTAGCATTGGCCACGTACACTGTAAAGTTTTGGTAGTGACAACTCGTGATTGAATCCCCTAAATTATTTCATGTTTGTACGGAACTGAACTTGATCTTGAAGCTGTGATGACTGACACCACACTAACTATAAAAATGTTTTTGGCATCTTATATGTTTAGTTCTCAACATTTTTAACCAAAGTAATATTACAGTGACCAAAGTCTCGTTATGTTCAGCGATTTTAACTAAACTACCAACAACAGAGCCATTGTGTTTTGTTTATGTTTTGAAGGCTACTTCACAGAGCACGGTCTTAAAGGGTTGCCATGTCCACTTAGTATAAGCGATGCTTATTAAGTGTCTTTGTGCTTGTTGTTTGAGCTTGGTTCATAAAGTCAGTTTATGGAGTTAATAAAGTAGGCAGGTGCAATTCAATATATTTTGGTATGTGGTATGCATTTGGATGTGAGTTTATTATGGGCTTGTTATTTATTCTAGCAAGATCTGGCAACACTGAGTCAAAACATACCCTGTGATTTCTTGCATCACACATACAGAAAAGACACAACTCTGATACATGTTTAAATACATCAATACCAAACTAGTTGTTCAGTTCTAGTCTGTACACACTGCATAGAATTTCTGTAAATGCGGTTGACACTACCTAAATTTTTCAAGAGTCAATTCGGTTGTAGAATGCGGTTGTTATTTCCATAAATTCCTTAACTGTGTGTGTACAGAACAGGATTAACCACTAAAAGGTGAACTGACAACCGAATTTAGCGGAAGTGTGTACGTGGCCAATGTGTCGGTGAATTTTGTGCATTTTCTTTGTTGCTTTAGAAAGTCAACTTCCCTTCTGCTTCCAACCTCCATCCTTTCTCTTCTAGCAAACCATGTTTTTACTCAACTGTCATCTATTTATAAACACTGCCTGGTAGGTGCGGACCCCCCGGTCACCTGCTCTGATCGCACAAACAAAAAAATACACAAGCGCACACTCGTTCTGCTGCAATGATGGCCTAGCTGTCTGAGCCCTGGGGACGGTGGCCGCTCTAATGATGGAGACTGAGGGGAAGACCTGCTGTGAGTGAATAATAGACCTGTCCAGACATATGCCGCGTTCTCTGGACTGGTGATTCCTGCTGGGCAGGGGGCGGGGCTTATGATGCAGCTTTTTGATTGGTCTGTTTAGACAGTTGAGGAAGATGTTATGATGCTAAAGTCAGGTGAAATCGATGTCAAAGGTTTTCTATAAAGTATGTGATCTAAAAGTAAAATCTGATGTCCAACAACAAATATTGGTTTCATAAATGATTGTACACCTCTTTTACGTTGCTCTCCATTTGACTGACATTCATGTTCATGTACCTTAATTACTTCACCTATTTTGTTTAGTTTGATATTTTATAGAAAGCATTACAGGTTTCTATTGGTCATTTTTAAAAAGACAAGTCCTTCAGTGTTTATTTTGAAGTGTGTGTGTGTGTGTGTGTTTTGTTTTGCTTTGGTTCACTTTGTTTTGCTTTTTGTGTCTTGTTTTGCTTTGCTTTGTTTTGCTTTTTGTTTTGTTTCAATTTGTTTTGCTTTTTGTCTTGTTTTACTTTGCTTTGTTTTATGTTGCTCTATTTTGTGTTTTTTGTTTCACTTTGTTTCATGTTGCTTTCTTTTCTTTTCTTTTCTTTTCTTTTCTTTTCTTTTCTTTTCAGAAAGCATTGCAGGTTTCTATTGACCATTTTAAAAAGGACATATCTTTTAATATTTTGTTTTGCATTTTGTGATTTTTTTTTTTTTCTTTCTTTGCTTTGCTTTGTTTTGTTTTGTGGTTTTTACTTGGCTTTCACTCCTCCTTTTTTCTTTTCTTTTAGAAAACATTGCAGGTCCCTATTGACCATAAAAAAGGACAAGCTCTTTAATATGTACCAGCTCAAATTTGTATCTCAGTAAAAAATATGAATAGCGTTTGTGAGCCATTTCATTGGATGTGTGTGTCAAGCTTAGAGGTGGTCTGGATGTGAAAAAACTTGTGGCATTTAAGTCCGTATAGATTTTCAAGGTCCCAGGCTTCAATTTTTAATGTGGTACGGGACTCCCGAGAGTGATTGATTGTTCAGCAGCTAAAGTTCAAGCTCTTTGGGTTGGGGTAGAGAAATAGATCTACAGGCATTTACCTTAACGCCCCTGTCAGACTCAGCACCCTTCCTGGACCACTGCCGTTAGCACTACATCACCCAGCGAGTGTCAGGAAGCAGGGCTCCTCACTGAGAGAAAATCACCTTGAGGGAGAGCTCTGGAGTTCACTGGAGATAAATCCTGTTGTGCGGGAGCCTGACTCGCAGTGAGAGTCCACCCGTAATGGCCTCCTTCCGCTCGGAGGAGATTAGTGTGAATCCGGGTGGCAGCGAGTGTCCTACAGTAGCTGCACACATTCAACACCACTCGCAGTGTAAACAATGATTTTGACCTATTTTTGAAGTTACATTTGAAGTGTTTGGTTCCTTGCATACGCTCCGATTTCTCCAAAGAGTAATTCTGGAGAGGTCTAGTTTCCTCCTCTTGGATCAATGCTTGTAACTTTTCTCTTATTTCTTTGCTGCCACATTTAAAGTCAGCTGCCTTTGTAAATATATGGAGTTTCATGTTTTTTTTCCTTGATTTATTTCTGTGAAGTTTCTGTTTTTCATACCTAATGGGCAAAAACTGTCATTTACATTTTTATATGGTTGTCAGAAGGTCTTTTAGAAATAATATCAGGAAAGTCAAACTCTGTGGGGTTAGATAAGTGTCAAAAACTTGGACGCAATATAAAAAAGTAAATTGTCTTTTATTAGCAGTTTTCTTTGCTTCCTTTTCGCAGATCAAAATTTACGATTGCAGTAACTGCTTTTCTTTTACACTGCCAAAGGCTTTATTTACACTTTTTGTTGGCGCTAAATCGTGTCAGTTTAATATCTGAGGTTTTATGTCATTTATATGTGTTGGTTTGGCGTGCTGTTGCAAAATTGAACTATTAGTTAGGCCAGCTTCCTCTTCAGTCGTATATTCCACAATATTTTTGGCACAAATCTAATGCATATGAAGTTCGAAAAAAAATGTTTTTTTCAGTGAGGGAAAACTGTCTTGGAAAACTGACTTGGATTGCTTTTAGTGTAATTATTGTTTTGTCAAATGTCGTACTGATGACAACTACTCAAGTCAAGGGTTAGCCATAAAGGGTTAGTTCACCCCCAAAATGAATGATTTGTCACTATTTACTCACCCTCTTGTTGTTCAAATCCGAGGTTTTTTTTTTCTTGTGTGGAACACAAAATATGTTACTTCTGCTCTTGTTGCTCCCAGTTCTTGTTATGTGAAAGAATAAAACTACAGATTTTAGTGGCTCAGATTCCCCATCTGCATAAATAAATAAAGAATCCTTTATAGCCAAGATTATGAAATATTTCAAGAACTCTTAGTCGCTTCCCATTGCTAGTCCCACATATAAATAGTTAAACGTCTTTCAGCTCAAGTGGATACACATTCCCTGTAATAGATAAAAAGCCATTATATTTCACTTTCAGTTAAACTCATATTGTAAAATGCTTTGCATTACCCTTAAATGCTGTGATACATTTTTAAAGAAGTACTTAATTTAAAACTGTCAGACTCAAGCCATTCTGAACGCATGCCTCGGGTGGGTCGATGAATTTCTCAGTGCAATGCTTATTATTAATGTGGGCTCCGTAGCAAATGCACGTTAAAAATCTCTCTCGCTCACGATTAGACGGCTAAACCGTCTGCAATCTTTCTCTTTCACACTCTTTCCAGCGTTGTCACGCACTTAAAACCATCACGAATGACGAAGAAAAGCAAGGTGACCTGTTAACCACGCCCCTAGATGGATAAAAACATCAAATATAGGCTATGGCTATTGTAGTTGAAACTATTCTATTTTTCGAAACTATTATTCATCCTATTCTGGGATCAATATATGAAGACGGGGTCATCTTCATTTGGCGAGCAATCCAGGAGAACTTGATCATCAAAACGTCCCTCATTATGAGGCCATACAGGTGATAAATATCACACAATGGGCCTTAAATTTGTACTCCACCATTGTGTATTGACAACGATTTGGAGCGGGAGCTCGCCGGGAAGAATTGCATCCACGGAAACAGGCCTTAAGTGCCACTTAAAAAGCGCTGAATCATGGTCTCGTAATGAGGCTGCATCTGTTCAACTTTTATAAAATGATTTCATATTGGCGAAATGGCATTGTGCTTTTATGGAGGGTTTTGTCGAGTGTAAATGCATGTTCATTGGGAGGGCGAACTCTGTGCGTGATATTAAGACTGTGAATCAAAGTTTAAATGTGTGTTCGTGTCTTCTCAGAGTTGGTGCGTAGCTGCAAGGAGCGGAGGTGTCAGTTTGACTGTGTGATCATGAGAAATGGGACGTCCTGTTTCTGCGGGGAAGGTTTTGAACTGGACGAGGACGGGAGGCAGTGTCGAGGTGAGAGTCATTACCGTTTGAACTCTATTTGAAGAATTTGACTCTTTATAAATGTCACTGCATTGAAAAAGTCCAATAAAATGCTTTCCAGAATGAAAACTTCCTATGAGCTCAGACTAGAAAAAGTAAATATATGGTGTAAGATCATATCCCCATACTCTGTGCCTGATGAAAAACATTATAGCTAATAAAAAGAGCTTTTCTTAACCAGTTCGAGCTATGCTAAGATATCAGGCTAAGATACTAGCTACCTCTAGATTAAATTAGATTACATCAAATTACAAAAGAAAAAACATGTAGTCTATCAATTCTAGTATGCTAAGCTGTTAGCTACCTGACAGTTTACATTTTGCCCTATTTAGCTTTGGTAATGTGATGTGTACATTGAACGATGTAATTAACATATTTTTCTGATTAAGAAAAATGTAAATTGATTTTCTATCATTCCTAATCAGACACTGAATAGACTACCTATAGAAATTAGTCTCAATATCTGATGAAAAACGTACTGTAGCATGTTTGCAATATCTTGTTTTAGTTAATGAAAAGTTTTTCTTAACCAGTTCGAGCTATGCTAAGCTAGCAGGATAAACTGTTAGCTAATGGAAAATGTTTTTTTTTTGATTACAAAAGAAAAAGAAAAAGTAATCTATCAGTTCTAGTACACTGAGCTGTTAGCTACCTGTCAGTGTTTACATTTTACCATATTTCGCTTTTGTAGTGTACATTGAAAGGTGTAATTAACATATTTTTATGATTAAGAAAATGTTGTAAATTGATTTTCTGTCATTCCTAATCAGACACTAAATAGAGTACCCATAGAAATTAGTCTCCGATAATATCTGATGTAAAACGTACTGTAGCATGTTCGTAGCATGTATCTTCTTTTAGTCAATCAAGAGCTTTTCTTAACCAGTTTGAGCTATGCTAAGCTGTTAGCTACCTGCAAATGTTTATTTTTAGATTACATTTAGATTACAAAAGAACAAAAAAAATTATACACTGATTTTGTATCAGTTTTAGCACGCTAAGCTGTTACTTACCTGGAAAGGTTTACATTTTACCATATTTATCTTTGCTGTGATGTGTACATTGGAAGATGTAATTAACACATTTTTATGACACTGAATAAATTACTTATAAAAATGAATCTCAGATAATATCTTCACGATATCTTATTTTAGTTCATCAAAAGAGCTTTTCTTAACCAGTTTGAGCTATGCTAAGCTAGCAGGCTAAGCTGTTAGCTACCTGCAAATGTTTATTTTTAGATTACATTTAGATTACAAAAGAACAAAAAAAATTGTACACTGATTTTGTGTCAGTTTTAGCACACTAAGCTGTTACTTACCTGGAAAGGTTTACATTTTACCATATTTATCTTTGCTGTGATGTGTACATTGGAAGATGTAATTAACACATTTTTATGACACTGAATAAAGTACTTATAAAAATGAATCTCAGATAATATCTTCACGATATCTTATTTTAGTTAATCAAAAGAGATTTTCTTAACCAGTTTGAGCTATGCTAAGATGGTAGGATACAGTAAGTTGTTAGCTACATGAAACTGTTTAAATATCACCATTTTTAGCTTCAGTAATTTGAAAGTTATTCACATTATTTCTCATTTTTTATTTCACAGTTCTAATCAGGCTCAGAAAAGAGAGTGTTCATAAAAAGTTGCCTCAGCTGATATTATTTTGAGGTGTCTAGAAAAGCTAGCTGTCCCATACGTGAATTCGAACCTCAGATAAATTGTTGTTGATTTCATGATAAATTATGGTTATGTTAACCAAAACAGCAATTTACTCACCGTTCCCTTCCCAAGCATGCATTTGCATATTCATGTTTTTTGATAGGTAGCTGCAGAAAGGTGACATTAAGAGTTCAGTTTGCATATTTAGGTCATGTTTGAGCACATTTAGTGTTTAATAAATAGCCCCTCTGTTGCCCACAGATCATGATGAATGCAGGGATTATGGGACATGCAGTCAAATCTGTATGAACACGCAGGGATCGTACAGATGTGCTTGCACAGATGGCTTCAGCCTGCAGGCCAACAGACGATCCTGCAAAGCCAAAACAGGTGAGTCCATTTATCATCCGCGTTAGTTCCAGTTCCAGTCCAAAATAAAAGCGCATTAAGCAACATGTATTTTACTTTGATCTTCAACGGTGCTTTAAAAGCACAAGTCTAAAAATAATTTAATCCATGCATAAATCAAGTATTTGCTCAAGTTACTGTACTAAGTGCTGGAGAGATGGACGACTGCTCCAAATATGTAAGACAATAATAAACTCTGACTGATTTAATAAACTTTTGCCTGATTTTTAAGCACACTGCTAGTGCTAACGGGTGCTGGCTGGGTTTTAGGATTGCTAGGCTGTTGATAAGGGGTTTTTGACTGTTTTTAGTGCATTGCTGTGTGATTACGGGGTTCGTTAAAGGTTCAGTGTGTAGTATTTATGAGGATCTATTGACAGAAATGCAATATAATATACACAATTATCTTTTCAGAGGTGTATAAAGAACTTACATAATGAACCGTTATGTTTTTATTACCCTAGAATTAACCATTTCTATCTACATATGCCACGGGTCCCCTTACATCGAAGTTGCTATTTTGCAGCGCCGTGGTTTTACGGTAGCCATAAATGGACAAACTGCTCTACAGAGTGTGTTTCATCACTATGTTGTTCTTGTGAATAAAACACTGACACAATGATGAACAAGTAACAATAATATTTACAATAACATGTCGGTTTACTGAATAATTAAGTAAATATAATATATTTACCTTTGTAAAGAAACCTCATTGCTTGACTGGCTACTCTCTGCTGTCTCAGACGTCCTGTGTTGGCCACCGTAGCTTCTCTATGTGAAATTCGCAACCCCACCACTAGATGCCGCTAAAATTTACACAGTGCACCTTTAAGGGATTTTGAGTGTTTTTAGGGCATTGCGATGTGGTTACAACAACTAGCTTTACTATAGAGTTTAGAAAAATAGAGTTTACTATAGAGTTTAGAATGGTTTTTAACACATTGCTATGTTGTTTTTAGGGTGTCCTAGAAAGTTGCTAGCTATTTGCTAAGGAGTTCTGAGGGGGTTTTAGCGTACGTGGTTGCAGAGGGTTTTGGGTAATTGCTAGCCTGTTGCTAAGGGATTCTGAAATATTTTAGCCCGTTGCTATGTGATTTGCTAGTATTCTGGACAGTGCCTAAAGGTTCTGCTGGGTTTTATCACATTTCTATACAACTTCTAGGTCATTTTAAGTTTTAGCGCACTGCTACAGTATGTGGTCGCAGCGGTTCTGTGCAGTTGCTATGTGATTCTAAGTGGTTTTTAGCACATTGCTATGTGGTTTCGAGAGTGTTCTCAGTAGTCGTTAGCTGGTTGCTAAAAAGTGCTGAGGGTTTTTTTGCACATAGCTCCAGTTTGTTTTTGTTGGGGGTTCTCGATAGTTGCTAGCGTAATGCTAAGGGATTCTGAGTGGTTTTAATGCATTGCTATGGGGTTTCTAGTGTGTTTTGGGAAGTTGCTAGCTGGTTGTTAAGGAGTTCTGAGGGGAGATTTAGCACATTTCTACAGTATGTGGTTGCTGGGGATTCTAGGTAGTTGTTAGACTGTTGCTAAGGGTTCTGAGAGTTTTAGCACATACTATATGACTTCTAGGGCATTTTGAGTAGTTGCTAGCCAGTTGCTAAGTCTTTCTGAGGGATTTTAGAGCATTTCTATAGTATGAGGTTGTTAGAGGTTCTGGGTAATTGCTAGCCTGTTTCTACTGTATAAAGGGATTTGATGGGGGTTGTAACACATTGTTATGTGGTTTGTAAGATGTTTTCGCTAGTTCTTAACTTGTTGCTAAGGGGTTCTGAGGGTTTTTTAGTACATGGCTATATAACCCTCGGGTTACTGGGGGTTCTGGGTAGTTGCTAGTCTGTTGCCAAGGTGTTAATGCCGTTTCATACTGAGCGTGATGCGAAAAAGTGAGATGAATCGCCGACGAATGGTGCTGTCACACAGAGTGCGGAATGATTGATCGTCTTCTGCTAATTCACGCCTGCACGCATTGTCTGCTGCTCAATATACAGCATTAAATTAAGATAAATAAAGTTTGGTTTTACACCAGAAACACAAACTAGCCTATCTATAAGGCTTACAAGAATACATCCTAAAATATAATTAGAGGTACACTTAGGATCAAGTTACACTTGAAAATTTACGTAATTATTAATGTATTTGCTTAAAACCCACTTTAAACCATCATCGAGTGCTTGTAATAACTTCTGATTGTGATGTGTAGTTGATTTTGATTAGGCTAATAGGCATAGCTTAAATAATAGATTCTAAATAGGCACATACAGAAAATACAGATTCGTCATAATCATATGTCTATTGGCTTTCATATTTCATGTGTAGAAAAATGTTTCACTCAATTTTTTTAATACAGAAGACTTCTTCAGTGTTTGTTTACAGGGTTTTCGAAACAACGCCACCACTCTTGCCTTTTGTGCAACAGCAGCTGCTCCGGGCACGTGATCTAAGCTCAAGTCTAATTGGATGGCCCATTTCATTGTAGAGCAACGAGGAAAAAAATCGACACACAGGACGAAAAAAAAAATCCTCGCTTTTTCGTTGCCGCGAATGATCTCACCTAGTGTGAACAGCCCCATAGGGATCTTTTGTTTCGATTCAAAAGCATCATCGCGCTGAGCATTCGCGCCAAATTTTCGCGTTCAGCGTGAAAAGGCCTTTATAAGGGACTTTAGCACATTGCTATGTGATTGTTGAGATTCTGGGTTGTTGCTAGTCTGCTGCTAAAGGGTTCTGGGTGTTATTTTTTACATATTGATGTGTGGTTGCTAGGCAAGTCTGAGGAATTTTTTTTAACGTTATAGGGTTGTTGAAATACTTTAAGTATTAGCCCATAATAATAGCATTTACTATAGAAAAGCATCTCTTAGCAAAGAACCACTAGAACATAAGTGTTCAATACTGAAAACAAGAAAAGGTCAACAAACTCCACACTTGACATTTCACTCAGCATTTAAATTATAGTTGTCTTTAACATCCTAAGAACTAGTCTGGACTAGATGGGTAAACACAATGCCTTTGGGGACATTTGATTGAACAAGAAAGCCTCAGTGGAGTAGAGCAATCACAGTGGCGATCATCCGAGTGCATTAGTATAGATGACACTGTCATTCGCCTGATGCGAGTGTCAGTTACACTTATTGTCATCAATATGCAAATGGCCGTCGGCGAGCTGGGCTATGGCAGAGCTGTGGGAGAGATAAACAAGGGAGGCCTTAATGGAAAGTCAATCAGAGCCCATCCAGCCCGACCTGCGACTGTCTATCAAATTTAGAGATGATTACACGCTCAGAGCTAATTGCACTTCATGGTGTCTGTTCATTAGTGTGGAGAAAAAAAAAGAAAAAAAAAAAAAAAGAGATCACGAAGTTTACGCGTGCATAATATGTATCGCAGCAATTAAACTTTTTTCCTTAAGTGTGAGCTTCTTAATGAACCAGTGTTTTCATTTCTATATACAGTAGGTAAGCAATAATATATGTAAATATTTATATATCTTCATGCAACGCATAAATATTAATATTTTGTATGGGTGTTTCTTCAACTACAGGCATTTTTTCCGATAGATAGATAGATAGATAGATAGATAGATAGATAGATAGATAGATAGATATGTGTGTGTTATATATTTATTGTGTAAAATTGTACATTTTATTCATATTGCTAAAATACAATTAGTATATATGTGGATGTGTGTATATATCAATTTATGTATCAATGTTTCTTAATATTTGTTTACATGTATTTATTGTGTAAAATGGTACATTTTTATTCGTACTGCTGAAGTAAAATTAGTGTATGTGTATGTTTATGTGAATGTGTGTATAGACTAATATTTATGTGATGATAAAGATATTTATAATGTTACAAAAGATTATTAATTCAGACAAATGTTGTTCTTCTGAACTTGCTATTCATCAAAGAAACCTTAAAAAATTCTACTCAGCTGTGTTCAACATAATAATAATAATAATAATAATAATAATAATAATAATAATGTTTTTTGAGCAGCAAATCAGAATATAATAATGATTTCTGAAGGATCATGTGACTGGAGTAACGATGCTAAAAAATCAGCCTTGAAATCACATGAATAAATTACGTTTTAAAATATATTCAAATAGAAAACCGTTATTTTAAGTAGTAAAATTATTTCAAAATTTTACTGTTTGTGCTGTACTTTGGATCAAATAAATGCAGGCTTGGTGAGCAGAAGAGACTTTTTAAAAAACATTCTTGTTTTAAAAATCTTATTGTTCAAAAAATTTTGACTGTGTGTATATATATATATATATATATATATATATAATATCATATATAATTTTATATATTTCAAGATTTATTATCAAAATGTGCCGAAAGTTCCCACCATGAACCGTGCTTATGTTTAATGTAAATAATTTATTATAAATATCTCTAAGGACCTGCATAAGGACCTGCATTTTGTGTTCCCTCTTTCAGATCCTGGTGATAAACCTCCGGTTTTGTTGACAGCAAATATGAATTCTATATCAGTTGTTTACCTCAATGGATCATCTATGCCAAATCTCAAGTCCATGGAGACAAATGGGACTCAAATATTGGACTTTATTTATAGAGAAGAGTCGCTCTGTTGGCTCTCATTGGCACAGGATACAGGTCAGCTGTGGTGTGCCCGCATGACCAAACTCAAAGGCTTTTCAGAAAAACACCAGATACGGATAGGTCAGAACCTACAAAGTAAGTACGCACGTCTAGTCTCAAAGCGCAAATTAAGGAACGTTTCGTAACTTTGATGATTAATTCAGAGCAAGTGCAAACTAATGTCCTTTGAAGTTTTTATGAACTGGAGTGTTGTGTTTAATGTCCATATAAATTTTCTCATTAGTCTCTTTTTTCACTTCTTTTACCTCTTGAAGTGTTTAATGATCTGCTAATGAAGTGTTTAATGTCACAAGGTTAAAAGAGTCAAGTGTGCATGTCAAGTCGGTGAATGTCAGCTGTTGCTTCTTTGAAGCATGCATGAATTTTTAATTGTTTTTAACTACCAGATCCCGATTTACAAATTCTGATGGCCCATGTCTAAAAATGAATGGTTTCTTCCATATAGATGTGGAGCATATGGCCATCGACTGGTTGACAGGAAACTTCTACTTCGTGGACAGAGTGAACGACCGGATATTCCTATGCAGCGAACAGGGAGACGCATGTGTCACCATCATCGACCTGGACATCCAGAATCCTAAAGGCCTAGCGCTGGATCCCGTCATGGGGTACGCTTGCTAAGACAACTATTAGGTCCTTTAATTCAGCACTGGCCACTATGACAATATGTATGAGATGGTAGCAATGAGCCTTTGTTGTTAAAACTGGTGTGGATATATTTGAAGAAAAAAAAATCAACTTAAATATGGCTGCTGATACTATATGGCTACTGAACTATTTATTTTATAATATCTTATAATATAATATCTTTAATAATATTAGCTTTACAAACTGGTTTACTTCCAACAGTTTGTGAAAAAAAAATATCTGAAAAATAGTTATTACATTTAATTTAATTAGTACATAATAATAATAGTAATAAGAAATTTAATAAATGTACATTGAATAAATATTTAATATTTCAATATATCATTATTATTATTGTCATTATTATTATTGTTGTTGTTGTTATGCTAAAGTATGTCAGTTTATGTAATTTAATTTAAATTTTGACAGAATTTAGAAATTAAAATCACAAGTATTAATATTAGTCATCATCATTGTGATCATCATCAATTGTTTACATGTCAGTAATAAATAGTTTAATGATGATTATGATGATGATGATTATTATTATATTATATATTTCATTTAAAGTAATTTAATCTAAATTTAATGTATTTTAAGTAAATATTATTTTTAATAGTAAATAAGTATAAAACATATGTATAAAAATAAGTTTAATTATTATTATTATTAGTAGTAGTAGTAGTAGTTTAATAAATTGTTTAAATAGAATAAATAATAATTGTTATAATATTTAAATAAACAAACACACAAAGAAACAAATACCTTGATTTAAAAACAATATTTTTTATTTATTTATTTATTTATTTTATACATTTGGACATGCATACTAGGCGAATTCGGACATACTATACTTGGTGTACTGTTTTTCAAATACTATGAATTCAGACACACTACTTTTTTGGCACACTGTTTTTTGAAAACCTCTAATATTAAAATGTTAATATTGGTGTGCATAATTTAATTAAATACGATTTTTAAATAGAATAAATCAGAATAGTTCTTCAATTTTAATAAATAAATAAATAAATACCTTGATTAAAAAAAATCATCAGTGAAATATTTTTTGTCGTACTTTCCTTACATGCTCACTGAAGTACAAAGAACTGATAAAAGGTCAATAAAATGACCTTTCAGAACCCTTTCCAAACAAATAGTTCATAATTTGTTGACCTATGCAAAGATATTCAGCTATTTGTACTATCTTAAAATGATCACGCGTCCTAGAGGAGACTCGGTTGAATTTTTCATAGGAGTGAATAAATCATCCTTATCTGATGTCGAGTCATCTACGCTTCTGTGACGTGAGAAACTCTTTGGTCTCTTGGTAAACATTCATTTGTATGCAGTGCTGAGTTGTGCATGCTGTTGGGGCCAGTTTGTCGCTTTCAGACGACGAGGACTGTTTCTGTGCCAGAATCCTCGTGCGGAGTAATGCGGATGACCTCCCCCTCTCTTATTCTGCTGTCAGTATGTGTTAGTATAAAGAGAAATATCATACTGCGGCCCATTCATTCAGCTCTTGCTCATGGTGCCTTGGTTTAATTGCGCTGTTGTTACTGCAAGCATTCAGCTCTGGCACAGTATTTTGAAGAATAGAAAAATAATGGGTATGAGTGGATTGATTAAATCTTAAACGGCCTTGACTTTTGATTTCATTTACGTCAGATAGTAGATTCTGGTTTAAAACTGCTCCGTTCTTGCCACCCCCCACCAGAAAACTCTTTTTCACGGACTATGGGACGGTAGCCAAGGTGGAGCGCTGCAATATGGACGGCACCAACCGAACTAGGATAGTGGAGTATAAAACCGAACAGCCGACCGCCGTGACGTTGGACTTGGTCAAGAAGCTCGTCTACTGGGCGGACGCTTATCTGGATTTTATCGACGTTGTGGATTACAATGGCAAGAACAGACATACGATCATTCAAGGACACTCGGTAAGATGTGCTCAGTCTTCATTTCTACTTCTTGAACCGATGATCTTTGTGGCAAAAAGACCAAAGCTGCATAATTGCATACTAGTCTAGTAGGTACTACATTTGGTTTGAAAAAGTATTTAGTAAGAAGTATGTGAGAGTACATAGTATGAAAATGGGTAATATGAAAGAAATTCAAACATACTATATCCGCCATGTTGTCAACGTCATGTGACCAACCAGTTGCGTCGCTTTCCTGCCATTTACTCCTCTCCCGTGGCTTCATGAGATAGTAAAGTGTCCATCGAATGCGTAATCCAGAATCTCAGCAGAAGTAGTAGGTCATCTGGATAATTTTCGTCTACAATTTTTTTAAAAAAAATATTAGTTTCTGACATACTACACTTGGTGTACTGTTGTTGTTTTTTTTGTTTTTTTTTTGCTTGCTTTGAATTTGGACATGCTGTGGCATACTAGGCAAATTAGGACATACTATACATGGCGTGCTTTTTTTTCAAATACTATGAATTCAGACATGCTACGTTTTTGGCAAACTGTTTTTTGAAAACTACAAATATTAGCATACATACTACTCTTTTGGCTTACCTTTGTTTTTAATAATATGAATTTGGACATACTATTTTGGCATACTGTTTTTTTGAATGCTATGAATTCAGACATGCTGCTCTTTTGGCATACTAGACGAATTCAGACATACTATACTTGGCCTACTGTTTTTCAAATATTATGAATTCGGACGCTACTTTTTTGGCACACTGTTTTTTGAAAACTATGAATATTGGTGTACTGTTAATATTGGCATACATTCTACTCTTTTGGCTTTTTTTTTTTTTTTTTTGAATACTATGAATTTGGACATTCTGCTCTTTTGGCATACTAGACGAATTCGGACATAATTATTTTTAATGATATGAATTCGGACATGCTGCTCTTTTGGCATACTAGGTGAATTCAGACATACTATACTTGGCCTACTGTTTTTCAAATACTATGAATTTGGACACACTACTTTTTTGGCACAATGTTTTTCGAAAACTACGAATATTTGTGTACTGTTAATATTGCCATACATTCTGCTCTTTTGGCATAATTTTTTTCTGAATACTATGAATTCAGACATACTGCTCTTTTGGTGTACTAGGCGAATTCGGACATTATTTTTAATGATATGAATTTGGACATGCTGCTCTTTTGGGGTACTAGGTGAATTCGGACATACTATACTTGATGTGCTTTTTTCAAATACTATGAATTCGGACATACTACTTTTTGGCTCACTGTTTTTCTAAAACTATGAATATTGGCGTACTGTTAATATTGGCATAAATACTACTCTTTTGGCTTACTTTTTTTGAATAATATGAATTTGGATTTACTACTTTTTGGTGTACTATTTTTTTTTTTGAATGCAATGAATTTGGACATGCTGCTTTTTTGGCATACTATTTTTCAAATACTGTGAATTCAGACACTACACTTGACATGCTTTTTTTGAAAGCTGTGAATATTGGTGTACTGTTAATATTGGTATACATACATATTTTTGGCATAGTTTTTTTGAATACTATGAATTTGAACATACTATTCTTGTGGCACACTGTTTTTTGCAAACTGTGAATATTGGCTTACTGTTAACATTGCCGTACATACTGTTGTTTTGGTATACTGTTTTCCACATACTTTGTGTGCTGAGTTTTGCATAGTATATAGTATGGAATTAGGCATATTCCGACACAGCACAAGATGTTTTGCCGTTTGCATGTGAATCCCCAACTAGCTGGTGAACATCTTGTTTATGCTGGTCCAGACCAACATAAGAAAGTCTAGACCAGCAAAGATTCTTGACCTCTATTCAACTAAGCTATCTAGAAGTTCTTGCGTATTTTTTTCCCAGCTGCCTTAATAGTCAGCAGTAAAGCTGTGATAAATGATGCTCCTTTGAATAACTGTTAAAGCAGTTTATTTTGAAGGCTATAAAGTTTGGCCTCTCTCCCTCACCCCTCGAACGGGCCCAAAAGTGTGGTGATACAAAATTCATAGCTTCATAAATTCAGTATAAATTTCATCTGTAGTTCATAGTACGAGCCAAGGGCACTGTCAAACCCATGCATTTTTCTCTAAAACAATAGATAATCCATAAGCGGTTGTTTATCAGCCTTATGAGACATCTGGTGTTAACTAATACCCTGATGCGTTATTTAAGAGAAGTGTTTTACAAATTCCTTCTATCCCTTTTGGAAAGTGCCTGTGTGCAGGTGTTCATGGTTTACATGATTTGTATAATTTTCAGACGTTTTTCATGCTAAGTATCGACATCAAGTCAACGTACTGCTTGAGTTTTTTAATTGTTCAGATTTTCCACAGTGCTTTGAATGTGACACAGTGACTTGAATTTGAATGCAGTAGAAGTGACCGTGAATTCAACAATCTTTGTTGGTGGAACAACTTTCCTGTCAGCCGTATCCGTAACCCCCAGTTTAGTCTCTCTCAAACCTTTGATTGATCAGCGTTAGATTTGGTTCAGATCGCATTTTATTCTATGGGCAAAATAACATTTCAAATTTATGATACTATACAAATCAACAAGTCAAACCAAATTTTTTGTAACATTTTGAAATTTTTTTCTTTATTTCAGTATATAATAAGGGTAGAGTATACCATTCGAAAGTTTTTTTGCGCACAAAAAGTATTCTCGTAGCTTCATAAAATTAAGGTTGAACCACTGATGTCACATGGACTATTTTGATGATGTCCTTACTGCAATTTTCGGCCTTGAATGTGGTAATTTCATCAAAATACTTCATTTGTGTTTCGAAGATGAACGAAGGTCTTATGGGTTTGGAACGGCATGAGAGTAAGTATTTAATGGCAGAATTTTCATTTTTGGGTGAACTATCCCTTTAAGAAAAATCTGGAAAAAAAAATCAAGTTCAGTCAAGAAATATTCATCTAGAATCATGAAAAAGAAAAATGTATCATGGTTTAATATTCCACAGACATATTAAGCAGCACAACTACTTTCAACATTAATAATAATAGAAAATGTCACTTAAATCAGCAGATTTGAATGATTTCTTAAGTATCATGTGACACTGAAGACTGGAGTGTAATGATGCTGAAAATTCAGCTTTGCATCACAGAAATAAATTCAAAGGTTTTCAAATAAAAAAAAGCTCTTTTAAATTGTAATAATATTTCACAATATTACAGTTTTACTATATTTTTGAGTAAATAAATGCATAAGTATTTTATGCCACTAACCTGGCAAACTGTGCCAAATCCAGTGAGTTTTTCTTGACAGGAAAATGGTTCCAGAATCAACATCGTACTTGTGAAATCACTGGAAGCATGCGCCCAAACTGTGTCTGTTTATGTAAATTGGTCACATGGATGCAGTGTTAGGGCTTGTTTTCCTTGACACTTTTGTAACCGTCTCATTGTCCCCAGCCAAAACCGTTAGCCTGGTTGAGCATCGGGTTGTTTTGACCTTGCAGAGTCCTGGCTTCCCACTACAACTCTTTTGTGTGCTTTTTTTATTGATTTGTTCATCCATTTCCTGCGAGGCTCAGCTCTAGCATATTCCCTTGGACTCTATCGAAGGCTATATTGGTACTTTTTTCTCAAAGCTGGCACTGAAAGATAACCTGAAATGAACTCCACTACCTTTAACTCATTTGTTTTTAACGTCAGTCTTTCTCCTTTTTTTCCCGAAATCAAAGCCTCGACGCTACCCGCCGGTAATTTGTAGCACAGATGTGACATCAAAGATCCCTGCATATTTCAACTGGTGTCTGTCAGGGCTGCTGTTTATTCACCGAATGTTACATCGGCTCTATAGCTGGATGGATTAAAGAAGCAAATTTAAGCAGACGTATTTGTGTCGTGCTCAGAATTAAGTCGAAGAGGTGCCATGGCCTCTAGATGAGTCTTTCTCTTTCCCATCCCTGTGTTTCTCTTTCTAGGTGTCGCACCTGTACGGATTAGCGCTCTTTGAAGATTACCTGTTTGCGACGTGCTCTGAACCCTCCAGAGAGAGCAAGGTGGACATATTTAGGATAAATCGGTTTAACAGCAGTGACACAAACACTGTTACCACTTTGGAAAGTGCCAGAGCTGTCCGAGTTTATCACAGATTGGCTCAACCTACAGGTAAACTTCTTGTTGGAGCGTGGCTAATGTAATGTAATGGCTCTGATTTAAAATAGTGATACCATGTGTACACTTTTTTGGACTAAATTCGACTGAAATGATAATATTAGAATCAGTTTCTGTAAAACATTTAACATTTAAAATATTTTGTGTGCGTTCTTACATTGCGACAATTTATATACAAATATAAATTGTTTTATGACTGAGGCCTAACATAGATGACACAAACCAAAATGGCTCCCAACCTTGCTACCAAATTTGCGACTAAAAGGAGTCTATGTGTGGGTTTTCATTTGGACGATGAAGATGCAGTTTTTTTCCACGATTTCTGTAAAATCAAAAAGTTGATCAATGCTAAGCCCATTCCACTTCATAGGAAAATATAAAAGTAATTGTAAGAAAAAGTTTAAAATAAGAAATACAGTGTCATTGTAAGCTTTTAAAATAAGTAATACAGTCTCATTGTAAGAAGCTAAATCGCAATGTGAGGAATAAAATCAGAAGTGAGACTTCATGTTCTTAAGATGTTTTAAGGTGTTTGTATGGAAATAAAATGCAATGCGTCATAGATTTAACTTTTTAAATTAAATAAGTTAATAAAATATTCTTAAAGTCTTAAAATAACCCTGTTGAAAAAACCAGCATATGCTGGTTAGGTATCTTTTGAAGCTGGGATGCTGGTTTGAGCTGGTTCAAGCTGGTCCTTTGCTGGTTTATGCTGGTCTTAAGCTGGTCGGACCAGCACATGACCAGCTGAGGACTAGCTTAAACCAGCTCAAACCAGCATCCCAGCTTCAAAACATGCCTAACCAGCATATGCTGGTTTTTTCAACAGGGAAATAAATAGAAGTCTTTAATACTTCAATGAAGTGACGCATCACAATTTTTAATGGCATAAATAGCAACATATGCCGTCCTAAAATACTGAAGAAACACTGGACTAAATGACGTATTAGCATTTAGCTGTATCGCGACGTGAATAATGACTTTGGTCTTTTGGTCGTTATGGTCTTTTGCATCAACCAAAATATGGAAAGTGTTTTCTACTCGATTTCAAAATTTTATTAGCTTATTTTTGCTTTCCTAACTATACACAATTAGTTGCCTTTTATTTTTTAGCATTTACCATTTAGCATTTATATAGGATTGAAGAAACATCAAGCTAAATTTTACATTAGCATTTAGCCGTACTACAAAGTGACTAATGAATGTGTCAAAATATTGTTTACTTATGACATATGATATTAGCCAAAATATGCAAAATATTTCTGCTTCAAAAGTTTATAAGCCTATTTGTTTTCCTGTCCTAACTATACACAATTAGTTGTTTTTTTAGCTAGAATTTAGCATTTTGTTATGTAGCTATGTTTTTCCTTGCTGTACGTGAAACACTGTTTGGTTCATTTTATTATCTTAAAACATTAAAGAAACACTGGGCTTGATTTTGTATTAGTATTTAGCTGTAATACAAAGCAACTTGTGAAGTTGTGTCAAAGTATCTCAAATAGCATTTAGCATTTTGTTGTGTTGTTGTATGTACCATTGTTTTGTTTTGGTTTCCTGCTGTGCGAGAAATGCCATTCTAAATAATGCACTATTTATCGGATGTTTTAGTGGTATACGTGTTTACTGGAAAAAAAATTATAAACTGTTTAGGGTGTGGTTGAAATTATATTTTCCAATGCTAGCTCCTTGATACTGACCTTTCTCTTTCTCCAGTCAGGACGCACGCATGCAGCCCTGACCCACACGGACGAAAGGGTGGATGCTCGCATATCTGTCTCCTGAGCCACAACTACAAATCACGCGTGTGCCGCTGCCGGACTGGCCACGTCCTTGCCAGCGACGGGAAGTCATGCAAAAGTGAGGGTCGCAAAAATCCAATCTGTCTCTTCCTCCTGTAGCTCCCAGGTGTCTGATTAGCTCTGGGAGACGGGTCTCTCATGGAAATGGTTTTAGGGGTATTCCCAATGGAAGAGGTGCTGCTATCTGAAATCGTATATCAGGTGGATGGCCCTCGTGGGTTTGTCGCAATGGAAATTTATGACCAAATTTATGGAGCTGCAAGACGCTGAAGAATGGACACGTTTCTGTGATTAATAGTCCACGTTCAGGACATTAGGGCGGAATACATGAGAAATTTATATGTTTTGTCTCTTGGCATCAGGATCATTGACTATCTAAGAATATGTGTGTGTTTGTGTGTGTAGGCCGACATCAGAAGATTTTAGTGTTTTTGTTCAGATGGCGAATTACTTTAACAGTAAAACAAAAATTGCAAATCATCTAGTCCGTTTCGAATTAAAAAATAAATAAATAAAAAGTAATTATAAATTTTTATCTCACAGTTCTGACTTTTTTCCTCACAATTCTGAGTTTGTATCTCACAATTCTGACTTTGTTTCCCTTAATTTTCAAAAAAAAAAAAAAAAAAAGTCAGAACTTAAAGATACTCAGAAATTATAGTTTAAATCTCATAATTCTGTCTTTTTTCTCAAAATTCTGGGGTTTACATTTCGCAATTAAATTTTTTTTCTTTAACCCCTTAACTGTCACCGTCCCACCTGTGGGACGCTTGGAGCTCTTTTTTCCGTTATCTTTTTTCCCTATCAAATATTTTAGTAATCATCA